>CM053605.1:164388460-164424773 GCA_028646535.1 Procyon lotor
GTGCGGGGGGGTGGGGTTTGTTTCTGGTTTTGTTTTTTAAAGATTTATTTATTTATTTGAGAAAGAGAGAGAGAAAGAGCACGTCTCAGCAGGGGCAGGGGCAGAGGGAGAGGGAGAGAGAATCTCAAGCAGACTCCGTGCTGAGCCCCACGTGGGGCTCCATCCCAGGACCCTGAGATCATGACCTGAGTCAAAATCAAGAGTCAGTCACTCAACCGGCTGAGCCACCTGGGTGCCCCAAGGTCTCTGTGTTTTTAATGTGTTGGAATGTGTGTATCTCCCTTCTGCATGTTTAACAGGATTTGAGTCTGGGTTTATTTTGTCCTGAAAATTCCTTTTTAAATTTTAATAATATGTATGCAGTTTTTTTAATCGCTTATTTATATTTTATTTATTTTTTAGTATTATTATTTTTTACTGTGTTATTCAGTCACCATATAGTATGTGTGCAGTTTTTTAAAGGAAGCTTGGGCATTGGATCCCGGGGAACAGTAATAAGAAATAATGATATATTCACCTCTGTTTTCCTCTAATTACCGGATAAGAAAATTAAAGCAATTACAGTCATTAATAGAATTGACTCTGTTACTATAATTAGTGTTTCTAAAGGAACTATTTATGCTCTTAAGCTTCTATTAATTAAGTTATGAAATTGAGGTAATTCTTTGGACTCCCCATGATGACAGATAAGAATACTGGAACACGGCATCCTCCCCTGCTGTCCCCTTCCAACTCCAAGTAGGGCTGACAAGACGTCCTCTTAGTTATGCCCTGTACCTCCTGCTCTGTGCCTTTCCTTTGGGACTGAAATGGTTAGTGCTCACCATAGGTCCTTCAATCCAACATTGTCACTCATCTCTCGGATGAATCTTGTCATCAGGACTGATTTATTATCAAATGACTTCCTTTCAGGAGGAGTGCCTCATCTCTAGAAGCAGGAATATTAGAAAGTACCCTGTATTACTCTCATTCCTGACCGACGCTTCAGCTCAGGCGGAGGCAGTGGACAGGGGCTAGCCCAAGTATTCCAGAATTCTCTGTGCTTGCCCTTACAGCCCCATGTGGCCTGGGAGACCTCCCGAGCCACGAGGTGCAGGCCGGCGCTCCTGGGAAGGGCTCTGCGGTGTCGGGAAATATTTCATTTCTGTGGTTAAACGGCAGATGGGGCTTGCCTGGCCTTGCCTTTCATCTCGCCTTGGACACAGACGCGGCACCTGAAGTGGAGGCAGCCATCTTTTGGTCAACGGCTGGCAAAGGTGTCTCGTGCCTGGATTGCGTCCCACGATGCCACTTTGGATTTCTTCCGTTCAGAAACCGTATTTTGCAGAATCGCTCGCAGTGAAGTCCTATGGGAGAGTTTATAGCCACCAACTAGATGTACTGATGTGACTGAGGTGCTAACTTTGAACTAGGAAATATTAAAAGTCAGCAGCATTAGAACCAACAGACAGTGCACACATATATCCAAAAATGAGATGCCACGAGCACTAAATGTTAGGAAACTATACACAGCGCTAACAGTTTCTGCAGCCAGAATGATCCTGACAAGGATGAACTATCGATTTCTTTTTAAATGAGTAGAAAATTATTTTATCTAATACCTCTAAAAGGTGAAAAGATACACTGGCCAAAAAAGGAGTTTTAATACTCTCTTGATTTGCCATGGACACAAATAGAACAAATATTATTGTGTTAAGAAAAGAAGGGGGCACCTGGGTGGCTCAGTCATTAAGCGTCTGCCTTCAGCTCAGGTCATGATCTCAGGGTCCTGGGATCGAGCCCCGCATCGGGCTCCCTGCTCGGCAGGAAGCCTGCTTCTCCCGCTACCATTCCCTCTACTTGTGTTCCCTCTCTCGCTGTGTTTCTCTCTGTTAAATAAATAAAAATCTTTAAAAAAAAAAAAAAGAAAAGAAAAGAAGGAAGGAAGGAAAGAAGAAAGGTAAAAAGAAAACCATCTTTAAAAAGAATAGGTTGAGAACATCACAAAACAACATATTTTTAGTAATGTTGGCTCCAAACTCGAGAAAAATGTGGTTCAACACAGGCAGTTGATGTCTCACGTGAGCTCCAGTGATCTTTAAACCACACCAGGAATAAGTCAGAGACAAGAGCTCAGAGGAAAGTCAAGCTCTGGTCACATTTCCCGCAGAGGGACTTGCATAGAAGTTCTCCAGCCAATGCTTCTGCGATGTAGTTTTACATAACAGAAAAACAAAAGGAATTTAACTTTTTTTTAATTGACTTGCTCAAAATAGATATTAATTTCACAAATATTTGCTGAGCATCGAATACGTTCCTGGCACTTTCCTAGAGACTGTGGATGCTGTGATGAATGACAAAGACAAATTCTTTCCCCCCAAATCTTACGCTGTCTTGGAAGAGGGTCTGGGGCTTATGCACTGACACATAGCGGCGGGTGTCCTCCCCATCCCAGTCATCACTTATGCTCCAGTCTTCCCAGAGAAGCAACTCCACTCTATCTGCACCGCAGCTCTTAAAGGCCTTTCCTCAGCCTTAACAATAATAAATAAATATTGTGCAAACCAACCAACCAACAAACCTCCCTTGGACCCTCCTTTTATTATGCTGTTTTTGCATGACTTACCACTAGGTAAATTATATGAGCATTATGTCTGCTCTCGTTTAAATCAAATCTTCTTATACTGCGAATATACTGGAAACAATGATTACTTTTACACAATGAAGACTTTCACGCCCAAATGAATTATAGCACTCACTTATTTTTAGCGTTTTCAAGTCAATTATCTACTGTTGAATTATCATCTAGACATTTTCTTTGAAGTATTCTGTAGCAGGGATTTTTCTGCGCTTATAAACTATTTTTGAACAGGTTTATTACAAGGTGGGGCAAATATCAGGTAACCCCTGACCGGCGGTGTGCAAGTTTGAACTTGAAGATACAGGTGCAAGAGACCGAGAGTGACATATTTACCTTGGCTCTCCTTGGGGACCAAGAAGGCAAGATAAAAGATTCAATAAGCCTGTTGTGACTATTATTGATTGTATCTTGACGATAAATTGTTTAGAGCACTTTGTACTCAAAATTGTTAAATTCTCATGTGTAAGTCTTTTTAACAAACCAGGCATTTGAAATATTAATTACAAAATAATTTTTAAAACGATAAAAAGGAAAAGATAAAGAAGAAACGCTTTAAACATTAGTATGTTCCTAGGACTATATAAGATACGTCTGATTTCTTGTTCATTTGAATTTAAACAAAGATTTTAATGTGTATGTAAAGCATTCACACATCAAAGTCCAGCAAAATAATCGGCCCCTTTTTATACACAGACTGATAAAGCTTTGCTAAATTGGCCATACTTGCTGTCTTACGTAGAATATATTTTTCTTCAGCTCTCTCTATAAGCTGCAGAAAAAATGGATTTTATCATAATCTATTCTGGCTTTAGCTGTCAGTTTTTTTGTAAACCTGGATCCAGCATCTATTTTGTCCTCTGGTGAAAAAAAAAAAAACAACAACAGCAGAAGAGCTAAGAAATGTAAATACAATTCATTGTATAAAAGACAATCATTCTTTTATTTTTATAATGTATTCAAATTCTGCACGGAGAAGAAACTATTTTTAGCCAAATTCTTAAAGAAAAGACCCAGGCATAACTTCTTACATTAGTAAAAATCCTACAGTATACACTTCCTCTTTAATCAAGGATAAATTAGACTTCTTTGTGTGTTAATACCAAACGATGCTCTTGGTCAATATTTGAATACTCTTTCATTTTTATATGGATTTACTCTTTTGCTTTGCTTAAGTTTTCTCTGAATTAAAAGAAAACAAATTCAACAGAATCGCAATTATCACTTCTTACTATTTATTTATTAAGGCTAAACATGAGTCAATTTCTCATAGTAGAGCAAAGGCATTTATCCTCTGAAAGAGCCTGGGCTAATGCAACAGTGTTTCCAAATGAGTGTCCCAGAGATGCAGAGTAGGTGTTCTCTGGGGGCTTAAAGATTCAGAAATCAACTCTTCTGGGAAACGCAGAGTTGAAAAGGCAACCAGATGTGCTTTGCCGGGATTTGAGAGGTGAGCTGGCTTAGCGGTGGACAGGGTCATAGGCACGCTGTCTTTTCAGTCTCCTGTTCCTCTGCCTAAGACCCAGCCAGGACTGCAAGTAACCTGCAAACTGTTGGTTACAGTCTTAGCAAATCTCCTCAAGGACAAATTACCTTCTGGACCACGCAGCAGAGAAAACCATCAACAAAATGAAAAGGCAATCTATGGGCTGGTAGAAAATCTTTGCAAATGATGTATCTGATGAGGAGGGGTTAATATCCAAAATATATAAAAAGCTATACAACCCAATAACAAAATCTCAAATAATTCAATTCAACAATGGACAGAGGGACTGAATGGACAATTTTTAAATTAATTTTAGTTAATTTTTAAAGAAGATATAAAAATGGCCAGCAGGTACATGAACAGGTGCTCAATACAACTAGCAATCAGGAAAATGCAAAGCAAAACCACAATGAGGTGAGGTGAGATGTCACCTCACACCTGTTAGGTGACGGTCATTAAAAAGACAAGGAACAACAGGAGTTGGCAAAGATGGGGAGAAGGGGGAACCCTTGTGCACTGTTGGCGGGAATGCAAACTGGTGCAGCCACTCTGGAGAACAGTATGGAGGGTCCTCAAAAAAAATAAAAAATGGAACAACGTTATGATCCAGCCATCTCGCTTCTGAGCCCAGAGCTGAAGGAAACAAAATCACTCTCTCAAAGAGACATTTGTAGCTCCATGGTCACTGTGGCATTTTTTATAATAGCCAAGTTATGGAAACAAAGTTATGGAAACAACGTCCATGTCTGTCGACAGACGAATGAGTAAAGGGATTGTACGAATACGATGGAATATTATCCAGCCATGAGAACCAAGGGGGCGTTAGGTTAAGTGAGGTAAGTCAGAGAAAGATAAATCCAGATCGGTGGTTGCCAAAGGTGAGGGGTGAGGGGATGAGGAGGTGAGGAGTGGGGCAAAGTAGGTGAAGGTGGTCAAAAGTTATGAGAACATTTGGATAAGTTATAATTAATATAGTGTAAGAATAATATAAGCCTTAAAACTATATTTCTGGCTTTAAGACAATGAACATAGTTGAAGAAAAGAATTACTTACTTTGCAGCAAACATTGTAATGATGACAATCCTTTACGTTTCATATAAAGAAAAGGCACCGATTGATATTCCAAATATTCCAGAGTCATCGCATGGTAATTCCAGTGAGTCAAGGACAAACAATTAGGTTAACTGATTTTTCCTGTCAAACTGATTCATTTGCCTGGTTGTTTAGGGGTGTGCATAGGCCATGAAAAGCAGCAAAAACAAGTTGCTAATAAATATTAAGCTGTAACATATTCTGATTAAAGAATATGTTTACTGGGTCTTTACTGGGACCGTGGCAAGAAAGCAATTCTTTCTGCCTGGGACACAGGGATAATTAAGTATGGGAAGCATGCTCATCCCTCTGTGCAAGGAAAGGACGATGATTAGAGTAACATAGTTAGTGCAAAATGGTGTAGTTATTCTACTTATCCAGGGAACGAAGTAGATGTGATGAAACTAAGTGCAGTGTGGGCTTTAATAGGCGGCTGGTGAAAAGCAATCCCCGGCAGCAGTGATGCTCACTAACCACGGAGGAGGGTGCGGGTGGGGGGTGGGGAACACCTCCTCATTAGGAACATTGCTCACCCCATCAGGAAAGGCTCTTCAACCTGAGCCTTGCTGATGTAAACGGAGAGAATACCAAGGCAATGCCTCCATCAGCAATACAAAGAATAAGCAGCAGAAACAAACAAGCCCTTCTCTCCGCCTTCTTCCCTGCTGCACACTTTCTCGAGGGCAGGGTGGGGCTAGCAGATTTAAGTTAATGGCTTGAGTTAGGCACTTCATTCTATCAACCACGAAATGTCATTCCAGGGTCATTTTTATTCATTAGGGCTTTTTACTATGATTATATTCATGTTGTGCCTCTAAGAGGCAAATAAATTAGCCAAGACAGACGCATGTGGGATGTTTTCTGGCTAAGTGCCACATGAAAGTCCTGTATAAAAGCATGGGTCCAAGAGAGGGTACACCGAGGCGGGTAGACTAATTCTCTCTGCGTCACACATAGCTTTCAAGCACCAGGCATTGTGCTTTGCCCTGGGCATTACGGGGATGATTAAAACAAAATCACTGTTCTAAAGAAGTCAGTCTACCGAATGGTGACAATTATCCCCAAAGACAGCATAAAATTGAAAATCGAGGTGAATACAAAATAATAAGAGGATAGATTTAAGTTCACGGGCATATGGACATCAGACCTGAGTCTTGAAGAGTGAGCTAGCATTTAGCAAGATGAGAAAGTAAAGGACTTTCTAGGGAAGAAATTACTATGTAACGAACAGAAAATGTCAAGGGCAGAGAAACACAAATTACTCAACCCTGCTTGAAGCAGAATAAAATGTACAGAGCGGGAGGTAAGGAGGCAGATACTAGCTAGTTCATTAAGGGTTTTTCCTGTGTATGCTGATAAAAAGAGTTTGTAGATTATCTGTAAGGCAAAAGAGATCCATTGGATTAATTTACAGAGAAGAGGGCGTTATAACCTGGCTTCACTTGCAGAAGTCATTATATAAGGAATAATGTAGAATTTTAGCAGTTAGATGTTCAGCCCTGATCAAGATGTTGCTTTTATGATATACTACTTTATTCGAAAGAGGAAGCTAGTCACCTGTTTTCTTAAATTTTCCCTTTGGTAATTTCTCTTTTGGATTTTATGTGTTTTCGGAATTTTTCATTTTTCCTAGATAATCACCATTTCTTTTTTTTTTTTATAAAGATTTTATTTATTTGACAGAGAGAAACACAGTGAGAGAGGGAACACAAGCAGAGGGAATGGTAGTGGGAGAAGCAGGCTTCCTGCAGAGCAGAGAGCCCGATGCGGGGCTCGATCCCAGGACCCTGGGATCTGACCTGGGCCGAAGGCAGACGCTTAACGACTGAGCCACCCAGGTGCCCGATAATCACCATTTCGTCCAATTTTCAAATTACTAGCTTGGAGGTTAGCAGCAGCCAGAATGCTTAAAATCTGGGGAATTGGTTTTTTTGTTTGAAGTGGGACTTGCAGGGCGCCTGGGTGGCCCAGCCGGTTAAGTGTGTGCCTTGGGCTCAGGTCATGATCTTGGGGTCCTGGAGTGGAGCCCCAAGTTGGGCTCCCTGCTCAGCGGGAAGTCTGCTTCTCCTTCTCCCTCTGCCCCTCCCCCTTGCTCCTGGGTTCTCTTGCTCTCTCTCTCTCTCTGTCAAATAAATAAATAAAGTCTTAAAAAAAATAAAATGGGACCAGCTCCAGCATCTCCTTCTACAGAAGAAGGGTCCGCAGAAAGAGGTTGGGGACAGAAAAGATGAGCGGGTAGGGTCGAGGACCCCCAGGAGGTGTGGGCATCCATGGAGCTGCTGGCTGGCTTCTCTCTCCCACTTCCTCACCTGCGGCTGGTGCTCTCGCCCCCCATTTCTCAGGACGAGACCTTCCTGGAGCCGCCATCCCAGGGACACGCAGTGCCCGCTAGGGGCTCAGGCTCTGGGTCCCCTCTTCCCAGGTGACCTTCCCGCCAGCAGGCAGGCATCATGCCCTCCTCGGGCTCCAGGGCTCCGTGCCTGTCGCTCTTGCCTCCTTCTGCTTGAGCAGTTTCCTCCTTCATGACATCGCCCACCAAGCCCCCCTCCAGCCCCCTGTTTTCTGTTTCTTCTCACAGCAAAACCGGAGCCCTCTCCCCTCGCCCCCTCCTGTAACATGTTAGTGAATTGTGTGTTTGTTTAGATCTTTTCACCGAAGGGGTGAAATGTGCGAGCAAGTTCTGGATTCCAGTGGACACTGTACAGTATGGGGAAGATACAAAGATAAACACGATTACTCTTCTCAAAAATTCCCTTGACTTGGAAGGTTCTGCTGCAGAGCTCCGTGGCGACTCCGTGGATTTGATCTGGTGGGGCACGCGGCTCACTCTGGGGGCCAGGGCATCCTAGGTGCAATGGGACAGCTTCCGGCAGGGCGGACGAGGCAGAGAGCAGCGCCCCGGTTCCCTTCTTGCTGCGCCAGTGACCCCCAGTACAGGGACCACATGCTGAGCACATCCCTCTAAGGAAAGTAGCCTTCCCTGGGCTGCAGGGTTTGAATCATCTCTCTCTGTTTTGTTGGCTTCAAAAGCTTGCTTGCCTTCTGTTTTAACGGGATGCTGTGATTTTATTTAAAATTTGATTTTTTAAAAAGACTATTTGCGAGAGAGAGAGAGAGAAAGAGAGAAAGCACATCGGAGCAGGGGGAGAGGCAGAGGGAGAGGTAGAAGCAGGCTCCTGGCTGAGCAGGGAGTCCAACTTGGGGCTTGACCCCAGGGCTCTGAGATCATGACCTGGGCTGAAAGCAGACGCTTAACCGACGGAGCCACCCAGGCGCCCTAAAATTTTTTTTTTTTTATTCCTAAAATTTGATCTTAAATGAGACAACACATCTTTGTTTTCTCTGATGCCTTCTTGCCGTGGGCATTTTCACTTCGGTTCAAATTTGACTTGCGTAGATCCGCTTTCTGTATGTGGCCAAAATAAGTTATTGAAATAAGACGTTGTTTTGGTACTTCCTGTAATTTCCTCTTTCTCCTCATTTTGAGCAAGTAGCCAGGCTTTGTCACTCTTTTATACATCCCCCCTCTGGGAATTTTGGCTGGGACAAAAGCAAAGACAATCTGTCTCTCCCCATCTATTATAAAAACTAAACCCATTGGAGATATTACCCTGGCTTTTCTAGAGGGGCAGGAGGAGAGCCTTGAAAGACAGCAAATGGGGCAAGGGGAGTCCCAGAACCCATGTAAGCCGTGTGGAGGGATCTATGGGTCCCGAGAGCCCCGTGTCCTGGCCAGGGACTTCGCTGCCCCCGTGCCTCCTCGCTTGGCTGATCGGAGGCCCTGCAGGTAGCAAGACTCAGATGGAAAGCGCATCTGCATACCTTGAAAGGTGGGTGTGTAGGTCCCCAGCATCCCCTGTCATGCCCCCTGGGTTCATAGGGACCAGAGGGATGTGTGGTTGGCATGACGTAGCCAGTCTTCCCCACTACCTTGATGCTTAGTAAAACATTGGATATGCTCCCTGCTTCAGGGCCTGAAGTTAAATCAACATGAATTTTCGATTTTCTACTAGAAATCCTATATATATATATATTCTTGGCTCAAAACATATATACACTTGAATTTTGATTGCTTTTGCTAAATCAACCTCCATATAGTTAGCTCAATTTATACTACTGCAAAAGAAAAATATATATATATATATATATTTTATATATATATGTATATATATATAAAAAAAAATATATATATATATATATATATACACACATATACCTTGCTGACCTGGGTGTATGGATTGAGAGTCATACCAGCTACATTTATATAAAGCTTTGCATTTTGTTGATTTCTGTCTTCAACATCCAACTATATACATACTATTTTACTCCGAACTGCCACCTTTTTAAGCTACAAACATGTTTCCCCCAGACTTTTCTTCTTGATTGGGGTTTAATATTCAGTGCTTCCGTCTGTTACTATCTCAGCTAACAGAAAACAAGAGGAGGGACAAGGGGCACAGGTTTTTCAACACTGATCCGGATTAATTAGAATTTGCATCCCAAAAATAATCAAATAAAAAATGTGATTTTCTTGAACTTGTTAAAAAGATCTTTGCAATCATATTACAAGATGGCATCTACTCTACCTGAGAGGTAACCACTCTTCATAATGATATGCATGTTGTACATTTATTTATTTGCATGAGAACATGTACACATTTATTAATGAGATCACACTACGTTTACTTAATACTCACTGGCCATACTTCACGCCAGACTCATCCCATCTTTTTATTAGCTGCCCAGTATTTATAATTGTGTAAAATGGCTATTCTCTAATTTATGGTTTCATATGCTTATTGATGGGCATATAACTATTTCTTTGTGTGTGTGTGTTTTAGTTTTTTAAAAATCCTCGTAGGTATTTTTGTGTGCACCTACGTGAGAAGATAAATCTAGAAGTAGAATTCTTGGCTCAAAACATATATACACTTGAATTTTGATTGCTTTTGCTAAATCAACCTCCATATAGTTAGCTCAATTTATACTACTGCAAAAGAAAAAAAAAAAGAAAAGAGAAAAGCACACAGGTGGTGTGAATTCAGGCCCCATGGCTACGGGAAGGAAAAGGTGCTGGTTTACCTTTCTGGAAACTTGGTTTTGGAAATTTTGAAAATTGAAAACTTTTTTGTGTGGATGGGACTTAGCCACGCATTAAAAAGTCTGAAAGTGGCTGCGCCAACTTACGTTCCCACCAACAGTGGAAGAGGGTTCCCCTTTCTCCACACCCTCTCCAACACTTGTTTACTATCTTGTTGATTTTGGCCATTCTGACTGGTGTAAGGTGGTATCTCAATGCGGTTTTGATTTGAATCTCACTGATGGCTAATGATGATGAACGTTTTTTTAGTGTCTGTCAGCCATTTGTATGTCTTCTTTGGAGAAGTATCTGTGTGTGTGCTCTGTTGGTGGGAATGCAAGTTGGTGCGGCCACTTTGGAAAACAGTGTGGAGATTCCTCAAGAAATTAAAAATAGAGCTACCCTATGACCCTGCAATTGCACTACTTGGGTATTTACCCCAAAGATACAGATGTAGTGAAAAGAAGGGCCATGTGCACCCCAATGTTCATAGCAGCAGTGGCCACAATTACCAAACCGTGGAAAGAGCTGAGATGCCCTTCAACAGATGAACGGATAAAGAAGACATGGTCCATATATACAATGGAATATTTTGCTTCCATCAGAAAGGACAAATATCCAACTTTTGTATCAACATGGATAGGACTGGAGGAGATTATGCGGAGTGAAATAAGTAAAGCAGAGAGAGTCAATTGTCCTGGAGGACATCAGGAGAAGGAAAGGAAGGGTGAATGGGGGAAAATAGGAGGGGGAGATGAACCAAGAGAGACTGTGGACTCTGAGCAACAAACTGAGGGTTTGGGAGGGGAGAGGGGTTAGGGGTTGAGTGAGTTGGCTGGTGGGTATTGAGGAGGGCACATGCTGCATGGAACGCTGGGTGTGGTGCATGAACAATGAATCTTGGAACACTGAAAAAATAAAATAAAATTTAAAAAAGGTCTGAAAATATTATCCAACATTTTTTTCAGTATTTTAGAGTGGGAATGTCATTTTGCTCTTAGGATTGGCCATAAGTCATATCTGGAAGACTTGTCCTTCTACTTCGTATCTGATGTCGCTGTCTATACACAAATTGTAAATTTGTATGTGGTCAGATCTGTCAATCTTCCACTTGATAGTAAAGGTCACAACTGGTGACATTTCTATGGGCCAATTCTGTAAGTCTAGAGTTAGGAGTTATAGAACCTTTCCTTGTCTTTATGACTAGAATTTTTGTCAGTTGCTGCATTTACATAAAATTATAGAATTATGTGCATGGCTTAGCCTCAGAAAACACTTAAACACCCAAAAGTGTGTGTGTGTGTGTGTGTGAGAGAGAGAGAGAGAGAGTTTTCAATATATGCTTGGCCATAATTTCTTATTGGCTCCAATGCTTGTCAGTCTATATCTCTAGTTTTGGTAAGTATAAACAAATGTCTACCAACTAGACAAATTCATCTTGGACATTTTGGATTACTCAACTCCTCATCTATTTAAACTTGTGCTGAAAATCTCTGAAGTATTATAACTCTTCATCATAAAACATGTACACACAAATGTAGTATTGGCCCATACTGAATGCAAAGCCAAATTCATCTAAAATTCTTTATGGCTGAGAAAACTTGGCCTTAATTGGTTTACAGTTAGGTTCCTGGTCATAGTGCCAACTATACAATATTTTTAAAGTCAGATCTGTCGGTGATCTATTGAACTGACCAGATTGGTAGTAACCAGCATTTTAAACTGAAGCTTTATGAATACCTTAAAATCAAACATTAGGATTTTTACCTGGCTACATCAATTGACTGAAAAATTACATAAGTAAAAAAATTACATCTATTAAGGAAAGGAGGCATAAAAAAATATAGTGATGTCATGGTGGTCAATCAAAAATGTGATGGACCAAAGTGTTTATCATTTTGAAAAGTGAGTAAAGTAATACGCAAGGAGCACAAGACCTCTAAAGACAAATCAGTTTGATTCTCTGTCTTTGACTAAAGTCTAGGACTTGAATTTACTTTAGTAATATGTGGTGTGAAATGGAAAATTTCAATGAGTTGATGACATTGCAAAGTTGGAAATGATGTCCCCACATAAAAGTCCCTCTGGGCGCCTGGGTGGCTCAGTCGCTAAGCGTCTGCCTTCGGCCCAGGTCAGATCCCAGTGTCCTGGGATCGAGCCCCGCATCGGGCTTTCTGCTCTGCAGGAAGTCTGCTTCTCCCTCTACCATTCCCTCTGCTTGTGTTCCCTCTCTCACTGTGTTTCTCGCTGTCAAATAAATAAAATCTTTAAAAAAAAAAAAGTCCTTCCGTTGTGGAATTACAATTATAACACTTACTAAGCCAGGAATTTTTACTAATAAGTTCACTAGTAAACATTCTGCTCTTAAATTGATGGTATACAGTTTAGTATAAGTTGAATTTAACAGAAGAAGGAAAAAGTGAAGCTAAAGGCATTTCTGAACTTCACATAAATGTTCCCTTCCTGTAAGACATGTGGATTTATAGTATATGCTAACTAAGGATAAGCAAAAAGGTTTTACAAAACTATCTAAGAGTTGGGAGTCCTACTCCTGGCTTTTTAAAGCTGGGTTATATCAATATTAGACCCTATTGATTGATTTCCTGGTAGAAAGATCATGAAATTAACACTTTCATTTCTTTCTATGCCCCTCATGAAGCTACACTTACTTTTATGACTTTATTGCTCTAGTAGGGTTTGTTTATGACAGTTTTTCTGATTCAAAACCAAAATTCTCACAGGTATACAGTCTTATTCCTATGGTTAAATAATTGTTATACTCATTCTTTTTCAATAGCTTCTCTTTTTAAAAAAGTTTTTATTTTAATCCCAGTTAACATACAAAGCTATATCAGTTTCAGGCCTACAGTACAGTGATTCAACAATTCTATACCTCATTCCTCACTCATCATGACAAGTGCCCTCCTTAACCCCCACCTATAAGGCCCATCCCCCATCCTCCTCCCTTCCGGTGACCATCAATCAGTGTGTTCTCCGTGTTAGGGGTCTGTTTCTTCATTTGTCTCTCTCTGTTTTTTCTTTCTCTTTTTTTGTTTTTTTAAAGATTTTTTTTTTTTAACAGAGGAGAGAAATCACAAGTAGACAGAGAAGCAAGCAAAAGGTAGGGGAAGCAGGCTTCCTGCTGAGCAGAGAGCCCAATGCGGGGCTCGATCCCAGGACCCTGAGATCATGACCTGGGCCAAAGTCAGAGGCTCAACCCACTGAGCCACCCAGGTGCCCCTCTTCCCTTTTTCCCCTTGCTCACTTGTTTTGTTTCTTAAATTCCATATATGAATGAAATCATTTAATATTTTCTATCTTTCTCTGACTGACTTCACTTAGCATAATACTCTCTATACGTATCATTGCAAAAAATAAGATTTCGTTCTTTTTTATGGCTAATATTCCATTACATATATCATATATATGATATTATATATTATGTATTAATATACATCATATCATATATTATAATGTAATATATTATATGTAATATATAACATATGCATATATGTATAATATATGATAATATATATGTTGTATGTATCTGTAATGTGTAATATAAAATATAAATTTAATATGTAATATAATATGTAACATGCATTATATATATTGTGTAACATGCATTATATACATAATATATATATTATATTCCATTATGTATATTCATATAT
Organism: Procyon lotor; assembly: GCA_028646535.1. Lineage (NCBI taxonomy): Eukaryota > Metazoa > Chordata > Mammalia > Carnivora > Procyonidae > Procyon > Procyon lotor. Next base: position 164,402,410 of record CM053605.1, read on the forward strand.
ATATACATATATGTGTATATATATATATATATATATCTCACATCTTCTTTATCCATTCGTCAATGGGCACTTGGGCTATATCTATATCTGGGCTATTCTAAATAATGCTACAATAATCAATAGTTTCTCTTATTCTGAGCTATATCACTGTATGTGTATCTATCTATTATCCACTCATCCATCATCTCTCCATCTAGTCATCTATGTCTCTAACTAGTCATCAATCTGCCCATCACCTATTAATTAGAGAGATAGTTTTCACCTTCTGGTGGTGTGTATGCATTTGTTTGTTTCTCCAGAACTGCCCCTAATTACTGTAAATACTACACCACTCATGATTAGTTACTTTTTCTTCCCTGCATCATCTGCCTTTATTGTTTTATTAGACATTACAAATTCTCAGAGTGTCAAAAATCTTACACACCTTCTTTTCAATGTAACTATCTCTTGGAGTCCTCTGTTCTCCTTGGCTTTCTAAATTCTCTGTGTCTACTATCTGTCTACTGTTGTTTATGGCCCCTGGTCACTACTCTAAGAGGGATTACTACTACCTGTACCCATTATTGATTCCGTTTGGGGAACTATTCCTTATTTCCAAAGAGCACATTTGAAAACAAAGATGAGTAGGAATATTATTATATATTATATTATAATATATACTATATATTATAATTATATTATATATAATTAATATAAATATATATCATTTATTATATATTATATAATATATAATTATATTATATAAATATGATTGATATATTATATATTAATATATGTATAAATATTATATAATATTAATTATATTATATGTAATAATATAATTAATATTAAATATAAAATAATTAATATAATTAATATTATATGTAATAATATAATTAATATATTAATATTAATATAATAATATAAATAATATTAATTAATATAATTAATATTAATATTATATGTAATAATATAATTAATAATATAATTATATTATATGTAATAATATAATTAATATGTAATAATATAATTAATATTATAATTATAATATTATGTTAATAATATTATAATTATAATATTATATAATAATTATTATTATTTATTATTTATTAATAATAATATATAATATTAATTATATTATTATATAATAATATATATATTATATTGAGTCCTTATAATTGGAAATTTTATCTGTTTTTAAAATTTATTTCACTGAAAGTCTTGCTGCACAAAATGCCAAGTTAAAAGTTTTTTTATGTACAGCCTGAAGCATGAATCCTTGGACTTGAAGTTTTGTTGTTAGTGATGGGCAAATTTGATAGTTTTCTCCTTCCCATCCCTTCATGGTGATTTTTATTCTAGCAATTTTAGGAACTTTTCTTTAAACTTGCTGTTCTCAATTATTAGGATGATACAATCAATGTGATTTTTTTCTCATTCATTTTGTCGGACATTCGTTGGTCTTCTTTTGCCTGTGACTCCTGATCGTTGGCTCTGGGAAGTTATTTTGTGTTAGATTTTTTTATCATTTCCCCCATCTTTTTTTTCTGTTCTTTCCTTGAGTTCAATTCTTGGAATTGAGTGCAAATTGAATGCAATCTCTAGGAATGGTTTTTCATATTGTTTATCTTTTTGCTTATATTTTCCATGCTTTTGGTTTTTACTCCATTTTCTAGGATAGTTCCTTTATTTCAAACTCCCACTACTGTTACTGAATATTTTAAAAATGTCTAAATCATAGTTAAGTTTCCTAGTGTTTTTTTGTTTTCAGTTTTGTATAACATATTTTTCTTATTTTGTGGATGAACCTTCTTTTTGAGGCTTGTCTTCTTAAATCTCTCTATAGACATTTTTGTTTTCCTCTTAGGGTTTCATCAATTTCCTGCAGTATCAGTTGCTCCTGTAATCGAATGTTCTAGTTAATCTTGGAGCCTTTCTTATCACAAGGATTTCATTAAGCAATCCAATGGTTTTACATATATTTAAGATGGAAATAATAAATGCTAATTGGGAGTTCTCTTTGTATAAACGAGTCTTGCCCATTAGCAGCTTTATCTTAGTAATTAATTATCCAGGAGGCAGGAGGATAACTCAGAAGACTATAATATGAGTATTTGGGGGCAAATTTCTATATAAACTACCTTTGCAATGTTTTGTTTAGTGATTAGGCTTCTAGACGCCAGAGAGAGATGGGGGCATGATGCTGACTGACCTGAAACCAGACTTTCCAGGAATCAATCTTGTCATTTATGCCTTAAGCCTCACACAGTACAATTTTGTAACTGGAATGGATAGTGAAGCTACCTGCTCTTTGGCTGTCAAATGTTTATTTTATATCACATATGACATCCTAATGTTGAATTGAACTTGCATTTCTAAGACGAACCTAATTGATTATGGCCTACATTTTTTTAATTAACACATAATGTATTATTGGTTTCAGAGGTACAGGTATGTAATTCATCAGTCTATACAATACCCAGCGCTCAATACACCACGTGCCCTCCTTAATACCCATCCCCCAGTTACCCCATCCCTCCATTCCCCTCCCCTCCAGCAACCCTCAATTTGTTTCCTGTGATTAAGAGTCTCTTATGGTTTGTCTCTCTGTCTGGTTTTGTCTTGTTTTATTTTTCCCTCTCTTCCCCTATGATCCTGTCTTGTTTTTCAAATTCCTCATATCAGTGAGACCATATGATAATTGTCTTTCTCTGATTGACTTATCTCGCTTAGCATAATACCCTCTAGTTCCATCCACATCGTGGCAAATGGCAAGATTTCATTTTTGGCCTAAATTTTATATATGTATCTGCTTTTGTTTGTTTGCTTGTTTATATTTTTCTTCCCTGTTCTGTCAAAGTCTGATGGTAAAATGCTACCTTTATGGTAATTAAAACCTTGTGTTTCTAACGTTTTTAGATATAAATATTTAAGGCATTCTTATTTGGTGCACGAATAGGGTTATATCTTGGCCTTCCTGGGCCACATATGACCCACAGACATGTGTTATTTGGCACACACAATATTAAAAACATTGAGAGAGCTCCCATAAAAAATTTGAAGATTTAGTTTTATCTGAAAACCCTCACTGGGGGACCTGAGCTCATACAGCAACAACCAACAGGGGCCAATTTCTTCTAGTGTCCCCTTGGGAGAGGGTACGTGGGCTCCAGGTTGTGACCATCACCTGCCCTCACGGTTGCCACTCAGCGATTGCTGTTGTGTTCCTGTTGCTGGGGTAGATCTGAGTTTGCAATCTCTGGAGTAAAGATCAGAACATTTGTACGTTCATTGTAAATCTACTCTTCCATTTTGTCTTTTATGTATTTTGGAGTACTTCTTTAGAGATTCTATTTGATCCCTTTCTGTGTGTGTGTTTTGATTTCTATGCTTGACTTTGAGGATAATATCTGACACTTGCTAAGATGGAAAATGAGTTTCGGGCCCTGATTTTTTGACCACTCATAGTGGAATCTTCTCAAAGCTACTGCTGAAAAGCAGATCAGTATGCAAGCACTTTACTCGAATTCCCAAGTCCGACAAGCAGTAAGTAGGCTGATTTTCTCTACCAGTGTCTTCTAGCTCCCCCCACACACACAATCCCCCCAACCCCCTGGCCTCCACCCACTACTTCTGTGCTGGGAAGTGATCTGAGCACACAGAAACCGAGATTTACACATGTCTCTGCTACCGGGTCTCTGCCTGTCTACCTCTTGGGAATATTGTTTCCTTTGGGCTTCTGTGCCCCTCAGAATGCCCCACACCACCTCCAGCTTGGCCCTATGTCCTGAATATTTTACAGTGTCCTGAGTAGCTTACAGTGTCACTCACTCCATCACAGATCCTATGAGGAACTGAATTATTTCCTCACCAGGTCTCTGAATCCCAGGGAAGATGTCACAAATGCCAGAAAATATCGTCTTTCCTTTTCTCGGGTGTTGTGTGTTTTCTGAAGAGAAGTCAAAATCTCTCATGAGCTGAGTAGATTCTCCTCAACCCACCACCACCTGCCTTATCATTAGAAATAATTCTTCCCACATTCCGTCATTGAGTTGACACTAAGCCTCAGTTCTCAATGGTAATGAAAGACCTTTACTTTATCATAGGTTATTTATTGGTAAGTTGATAGTGGTTATCGACCAGACAAGGGCGGAGAGGATGAGGGTGGAGATGATGTACATGACAGGAATTTACACTTAGTCTGTGCCAAATGCTGCCCCAAATCTTGACACATCCAGAATCTCCTATAAAATCCAAGTCTTAGTGCCATTCACGAACTGTATGCCCACAATGCCTCTACTTTAATTTCACGTGCAGAACGTTGCTTACCATGAAATCTTGTTGAGTTGGGATTTGATTATTTTGTGCCATTTGGAAACTCAAAATGAAATACCATACTTTAGTGAATACTAAATCGCGCCAAGCATTATTTACTACATTCACATTAAGGATTTTATTTAACTTGGCTGAGACACTAATAATTTTCATTTAATTCCAAATAATATAAAAAAAATGTATGGAGTCACCTTGTTTCATGTAGGAAATTACAACGAGAAAAATATATTTCCTTCAAAACACCCAAAATTCTGAGAGAGAGAGAGAGAGAGTGTGTGTGTGTGAAGAGAGAGAGAGAGAGAGAGAGATCAGGTACAAGATCCTTTCATCATTTTGGGTACCATCACAGAACTCGGCAGACATAGAGCATGGGATCAAGGCATTTCTTGGGTGTAGTGGCCAATGGGGCTTCCCTGAGAGAGAAGCCTGTCTCAGGGATGAAGTTGGGTGACCCCACTTCAGAAATGAAGAAACTGGTTCTGAGGAGATAAAGACCTGGCAAAGGTCACAGAGTTATGAAGGGATGTATCTTACACTTGATTTACATGTAGTCAAGAGTTACTTCTTTATTTTTGCAATGTGAATAGTAATTTAAACACTTTTGCTATTTAACAGGTCTCTCGTCTACTTCAGAATATCAAGCTTCCAACAACTACCAAGCTGGTTGAAGAGTCATTTTGACTAGTTTTTATTTTCTCTAGAGTACAAGTGAAAACATGTAGCTCAGCTAACAATAATCTATTCTAATTTCTCAGTTCACTGACTATTCTAATTATCCAAAACTTACCACCATCTATCTATTCAGTACCCTCTATTGGGTTGGATGTAATGTGGTGTGTATGTGTGTGTGTGTGTGTGTGTGTGTAAGAGAGGTAGAGTGTGTGCATTTAATAAGTAAATTCTTCCATTACACAGAGTCTCAAGGTCTGTCAACAAGATGTCCTTCCATAATATATGTATGCCACTCTCCTCAAAAGAAATCAATTCATTTTTGCAAATTACACCAGAATTTTAATAGCCTATATGAAATTACCCTTATGTAAGTACAGAATGCAGCAAAATTGTTTTTCACTCAGATATACCTGTAAAGAATTATTTATCATGTTTTTAAAGAGTATGTGTTATATTTATATTTATTTTCAATGAGTGATTATAATATCCTGACACATTAAGTTTATTATGTTTGGCTTTAAATTATATTGAAAAGACATATAAAGATTTCATTAATTTAAATAAAGCCATTATCCTATATAGACTAATTTAAATCAAATTGCCTTTCCTAAAAGCCAAAGTAGTCAACTGTAAAATACCTATTTAATGCATGATATAATTTCTTCTCAATATCCAATTTTAAAAAAGAAAAAGAAGAAGGAAACAACTGTAATCTAATGTCCTGCTATGTGGACATATGGTAATGAATTACAGTGATGGGGGAATTTTGATTTATGTTGCTCAAGTTCACTTTCATTATTCTGATTGCCCAATAAAAAGTTTGCAGTAGGGGCCCCTGGGTGGCTCAGTCGTTAAGCGGCTGCCTTCGGCTCAGGTCATGATCCCGGAGTCCTGGGATTGAGCCCCACATCGGGCTCCCTGCTCTTTGGGGGGCCTGCCTCTCCCGCTGCCATTCCCTCTGCTTGTGTTCCCTCTCTCACTGTGTTTCTCTCTGTCAAATAAATAAAATCTTAAAAAAAAAAAGTTTGCAGTAGTTATCTGCCCACCAAAGTTGTTTCTGCTTTAAAAAAAAGTCTTGTGGGGAGAAATCGAGCCTCATTGGCAGCAGTGTTGCTGGTCACTCAGACAAAGAGCATCCTTAGAGAAGTGCTAATCGAGTTCAGCCACCCAATTCTAGGTCTGATGCTCATTCTTGCAAGCTTTGACATTCGATTTTCAGTGTGCCCAGAGGTTATTACCGTCCAGCATTCAGGCATCACTGAAACTCAGACTTACATAAAAAATACCTACCAAGTGGATGGGGTATTGGGTTCCCTGATTACCACTCTTGCTGCACACACGGGACATCATGGAAGACAAATCGCAGCAGGAGCAGTTAGTTGATGAGGAATGGTTGTGGCTACCGATGGGGTTATTGACGGCACCGTCTACTCTCACCTTGTATCTATGTCATTAACTCTCACCTTGTATCTATGTCATTAACCAGGTATTCATGTTCATGGGCCACATCCTTCCTCATCCACCGAGAACAGCTTGAATACTTAAATACCCTAATCTTTTTAAACGTCGTAAATACTGTTTCAGGTAATTTGTATTGGCATTCTCCAGGTATTATTTAGTTTTGTGTTTAATTCACATTTCTATCAGTCATTCTTGTACAGCTTATAAATATGTTGGTTTGTATCTCATTCAACAAGACAATCTTTAAGTTAAAGAATGAAAACTCTAGAGGTGCCCGTGTCTCTCTTGATTTTGGCTCAGGTCATGATCTCAGGGTCGTGAGATGGAGCCCCGCATCTGGCTCTGCGTTAAGCACGGAGTCCTCGTGTCCCTCTCCCTCTGCTCCCCCCCATCTGTGCTTTTTTTCTACCTCATATATAAATAAATAAAATCTTAAAAAAAATGGAAACTGGAGGGAAATTTTATTTTCACATTTCCCCATATTAGTAGTTAAAATCTGCTGGACCATTGCTAGTTGACACACAATGTTTGAAGAACCGTGTGTAGGTTACCCAAGTTGGCCACTCAAGTCCACTCGCTGGTAAGTACTCTCTCTCTTTTGTCCATGTGGAAAGAAGGCACCAAGATATTTCAAGGCTTCTCAAGGTCACACAAGTGCCTGCACCAAGACAGCTGTCTCTAGAGGCTGTAGTTTTGGGCACCATGACCTCATGCCTCATAAGCACATCTCTGCCCCTCCCTGCCAAAGTCTAGTCATTCCTGAAGGGAATGCTTCTTACTTAATCAAATTGCTAACAACCGTAGCTTTTTCCATGCTGCATGACTGGAAACTGATTGCAACCCTGAATTTCACGTGTTAGTCACCATACCTGGGACTTAGGGGGCCAATATCAGAGCCTTCTTTGGCTCATTTTTCTGTAACAGCTGCAGCTCCATATGTTAAGTGAATTTTGGTCCGATTGCTCTCATGTGAATGCTGAGTGCTAAAAACGGTGCAATCGGAAGCTAGAGTTAATTACTAAGACTTGAAAATTTTTTAGAAAGGAACACTGGAAAAAAATGGGTTATTTTTAAAAAGACATTGTTTTATTCTTAGTTGGTCTTAACTTACTGAATTCCTGCTCAGCACCAAGAAATCATTTCTGGGTAATAATCTAATTTCATCTTATAAATGGAGTTATTATGCATGTTTTTCAGGAGCTAGAATGTTCTGGAATAGGGGACTCTTCCCATAGATAAGCCATGGTAAGCAAGTGAAATACTTGAGTTCTCCCCAGCAGTCTAATATTAGTTTTTATGATGAAAAAATGAGTTGGAAGAAGGCTGAGTTTATATAGTCTACCTTTGTTCTTCCAGGCAGAGGGAATTGAAAAATGAGCCTCCTTGTATTTTAGAAATGAAAAAAGTCAAGACCAAGACGCATAGTGGGCTCAAGTCAGTGCCTAGAGAGAATTAAAATAAGGACGACACACAGGTTTCAGCTCTAGTCCCGACTTGATAAATTCACCAAGGACGGACTGCCCTGCAGGCTGTGTGATGAAGAAACCCAGTCCTCAGGGCGCTCAGCGCGCTGATGGCTTCGTAACGTGTGCAGGTGCGAGGAGTGCAGGAGGGACGTCCCTCCCTGCTCACCAGCCCACAGGCCATGCCTCCCGCCCACGGACGCTGCCAGACGCAATCGAAACGTAATGCCCGTTTGCTATACTGGAGACCAACATCAGCCGGAGCATTTGGCGCAGGCAGTATTGAGCGGGTGCAATTGGCCGTGAGCTCCGGGGAGGAAGCAGGCTGCCGAGATCACCTGCTTCCTGGGACATTTCCGCATTGTGCCGGGGGCGGACCTCAGAGAGCAGCGGGAGGGCAGTGCACAGGTTATCCACAGGCCGGCAAGGGTGCAGAGGCAAACAAGGGAATGATCCATTTGCAGGTGCTTATCCTGCTACCGTAAGAACTTGTATCATGTAAATGTGTTTGACTTCATCCCAGAGCACTAGTTCCGTTTTGTTCAAGGCTGCTAATGTCTTTGGCTGTTCCACCAAAAGTTGTAGGATTTGAAAGTGGACCCCAAAGACCCACAAGCCTCCCACTTCCCTGCTTCCCCTGGCCTCTAGTGCTCGCCCCAAACCCTTCTCCTCATGAACCTCCTGTGGTTTTGTACCTTCTTGGGGCCACGGGCTGAAAAGCTCAGCAGCCTCTTGATACTGTGCCCCAGTCCCCATCACCACTGGCCAACAGACTCCTTTGTTGGGCTCTGTAACCGGAAAGAAGCAGTGAGGTTAGTGCTTGGGCTTTTAAGCTAATGAGGAATTTAAAGTCCCATTGTTCATTTGGGCATGTGATTTGTGTTTGTTTTTGTGTTAGAAATCTGGAGCTCTTGGGGCACGCGGGTGGCTCAGTCAGTCAAGCGTCTGCCTTCAGCTCCGGTCATTTGGTCAAGCGGCCAACTCTTAATGTTGGCCCAGGTCGTGAACTCAGGGGCATGGGATCCAGCCCTGGGTGGGACTCTGCAGTCGGTGGGGAGTCTGCTTGGGATCCTCTCTCCCCCTTTCCCTCTGCCCCCTCCCCAATGTGTGTGTGTGTGTACTCTCTGAAAAAGAGAATTTTTTCTACTAATTTCTCTTTCTAAAGGAGAATTTCTATTTCCTAATAAAAAATTATGGAACAAACGATGCCATTGCATTTCAGTCATACCCTTGAATCTTTTCCCCACTTTTTATGTACTTATTTCTTTTTGTTATTTAAGTACAGTTAATATACAATGTTATATTCATTTCAGATGCTCAACCATGAGCCCACAGTTCTGTACCTTACGCCGCACTCACTGTGATCCGTGCGGTCACCATCGGTCACCAGACAACATTATTACAATATTGACTATCTTCCTGATGCTGTGCTTTTCATCTCCACGACTTATTTATTTATAACTGGGAGTTTGTACCTCTTAATCCTCCCCATGCCCTTTGCCCATCCCCCTACACCCCTGCTGGAAACCTCCAGTTTGTCTCTGTATTTATGATTCTGTCTCTGTTTTTCATTGCTGTTTGTGTGTGGATCGTGCCCTTGGAACTTAAATAGCTCCAATATGAATGAAAGGCTTTCTGTTACTTTCTCAACCAAACACTTCTGTTCTCCACTTAAAGTCTAACAAAAACCAGCATAACTTCACCTAGTACAGGATAGGGAAGGAACAAGATAGAATTAGATTGGGAGTCACTAGTGTCTTGTAGGAAGATGAACCAAGTCAAACAAAACGACAGCATACCCCAATTATTAAAGACTTCCTACTGGGTACTTGGAGGGATGTAAATGAGTTCCAAATAACCAGAATAGCATCATTTCATAAGTGAACTACTTAAAATCGCACCACTGAATGTGAAGATGTGAGATTCTAAAATAAAACGACTGGGGTGTTTTCATATGATTCCACAAACAGCTGCTTCATAATGGCCCACTGAGCTCAGCATAAAATAGAAATATCCAGCAGCCAGAAAAATACACTTGTCTGTGCAGAAAAGTAAACATTTTATAGCAAAAATAAATCGCATAAATAAATAAATTTGGCACTTATAGGCAACACATGGTTTTTACGTAATTCATACTTATAAAGAGAGATTGGAACATTTGGAAAATGATATAGCATTGGGATATTTCAATACATCATTTAACATAAATGCGCTCATTTTAACATGATTTTTCTGAAACATGATTTTTTTGTCTTTTGTTTCACAAACTTTGTTTCCTAACTGAAGTCACAAACTCTGTACAAACATCCGTTACAGCTCGGGGCTGCTGTCGTCGACCTCGGTCTCAGCTGGGGACAGTTCTGCTCCCTACCCCTCAAGGACAGCTAGCAATGTCTGGGGACATTTGTGAAAGATCATAACCGGTCGGGCCTCGAGCATCTAGCTGGTGGAGACTGGCCGTGCTGGGAAGCATCCCGCGGTGCACAGCGCGGCCCCCAAAGACCCCAAATGTCAATAGTGCCCCAGCTGAGAAAACCTGATGTAACTAGTTAACAAATCCGAATAGGAGTATGTAAAATCTTTCAAATTCTTAAAATATAAACTTGTTCTCTAGTTAGTTAAAAGGCCACAACTCACTTAAGATGCCCTCTAAATACACTTGGCAAATGTGAGAGTAAACGTAAGGGAGAAAACTTTAGAGGGCGGTGCGGTAATTGGGGAAATAAAATTGTATTCGTTTTCTATCCAATTTTCCGACTCCTATTGTCTAGCCACTGTATTCACAGAAAGTGAGATTGTCTTCCCATTAATGTCCGTGAAACAATCCAGCCAAGCAACACGAAAGGACCCTTTTGTTCTTCTCCTTAACTACCCCGCCCACAGGGTTTCCCATCCTACAGCCCCACTGGCTTCCGAGGAACCCCTGTGTCTGACAGTCTATGGGCTTCATGAATGATTCCTGTGCCGGCCTGTTTTCTTCCCAAGCAAGCACAGCAGTTTATCCAAGCTTGAAGAGTAGGACGACTACACTGTGGATGTTCTAGAAGGTGGAGCATCTCAGAAATACCATAGAGCCTTTGCTCCCTCAATCTGGTTAGTGGGAGATGGAGGTCAGACTGTTCCTAAGCCAACTTCAGAGTGCGCGAACATTAGGTCTCGACACATTTTTTTTTTAAAGATTTTATTTATTTGACAGAGAGAAACACAGCGAGAGAGGGAACACAAGCAGAGGGAGTGGTAGTGGGAGAAGCAGGCTCCCTGCTGAGCAGAGAGCCCGATGAGGGGCTTGATCCCAGGACCCTGGGATCATGACCTGGGCTGAAGGCAGACGCTTAACGACTGAGCCACCCAGGTGCCCCTCGACACATTTTTGTTATTACCGGACACTTTTTTTTTTAAGGAGTATGTTCTGGATATGTCAAGGGGGTACGAAAATTGAAACAGGGTAGGACCTAGCTTATTGACAATGGATCATAACCAGTCAATCCCCATAAGAGCTTAAACCAGAAAACTGAAACTAAATTTGAGAAACATATTCCATTTCTTTAAAGAAAGCTGGGTTGGTCATTGATTTACTCTCTCTCACACCCACAAACATGGGATTTGTGGTCAAAATGACCACTTGCCTATTGTGATGTGATATTCCATAGGTGCTTTTAAAAAAATAAACAAAAACAAAACCTCAAAAATAAAACCCTCAATACTGATCTTTCTCATTTAATAACTTGATAAATTCAGCACTTATTCTTTAACAATTGCTAAAACCAATATTCATATCTGGGATAATTAAATCCACAGTAAATTTAACATTTGATTTATATGAATAGTTTCAATGCCCCATCTTTCCAAACCTTTTAGAAAAAAAGTCAATTTAAATATGAATAGTTCCACTCAAGTGTCTGGGTGTCAAACATAGAGTGACTTTTGGAGAACGTCTCCGTTCCCAGATAGAACTTACTAGGTAATAGTCCTTGAGATGTTTTTAGAAAAATATTAGATACTTTTTGATACGACATACAGCCCCACTCAGAACAAGGCTGTGTTGGAGCTGGACTCTCCAGTTAGAGTCTTGGGTTAATGAGGTAGTTGACGTTGAGGAAAGGTCAGCTCAGATCGAAGAGAAAATGAAGATCTGAGTCCTTGGGTCAGTGTATAGATACAGAGAAGCCAATTCTAAAATTTATTCCAAAGGCAAAGGAACTAGAAAAGACGAATGTATTCAAAAAATTTTTTTAAAGATTTTATTTATTTATTTGTGGGAGAAAGAGTGAGAGAGAGGGCAGGAGCCAGGGGGAGAGGGAGAAGTATGCTCTCCACTGAGCAGGGAGCCCAAGGTGGGGATCGATCCCAGGACCTTGGGGTCAGGACCTGAGCCGAATCAGACACTTCACCAACTGAACCACCCAGGCGCCCTAAAGGACTCAATTTTAACTTTTATCATAAAGCTACTACAATCAAGACAATGTGGTACTGGCGAAGGAGCAGACACACAGATGTGTGAAACAGGATAGAGAACAAGCTAACAAGGGGGACATTCTCTTCAACAAATGCTGAGAGAACACATGGGTATCTACTTGCAAACAAAATAAGAAACACCCAGGGTGCCTGGGTGGTTGTCAGTTAAGTGTCTGACTCTTGGTTTCAGCTCAGGTCATGCTCTCAGGGGTGTGAGACGGAGCCCCACATCAGGTTCCGAGCTGAGTGTGGAGTCTGCTTGGGCTTCTCTCTCTCCCTCTCTCTCTGTCCCCTCCGCTGGGCATATGCACACACACACTCTCTCTCTAAAAAATACATAAAATAAAGGTTGCTTTAAAAAAAAAGAACGGCAAAATAAACCTCACACATTATAAAAAATCATTCAAAATGGATGATATAATTAATACAAAAGCTAAAACTGTCACTTTTTATAAGAAAAAAGTGTGACACCATGTCACACTTAAGCATTAAGGAATGCTTAAATACAACACTAATAGCAAAATTGATAAAAGAAAAACAAATTGGAGTTCATCAAAATTAAAAACATTTTGCTCCGTGAGAGACACAGAGAAATGAAAAGACGGATTAAGGGAAAATATTTGCAAATTACACTTTTGACAAAGGACTTGTATTCCAAATATTTAAAGAACTCTGTAAACTCCGCAGTAAGAAAACAGACAACCCAATAAAAGAAATGGCAAAAAATTTGAATAGACACTTGACCGATGGATGTGTAAACCTGCGCACAGATGTTCAACATATCTAGCTATTAGGTAAGTGCCAATTAAAATCATAATGAGATAGCACAACACATTGGAATCGCTGTAATTTTAAACAAATGTGTGAATGGATGAGCGAAGGAATGACTAATAACTGACAGAGGCTGGTGAGGATATGCGGTGCCTGGAATCCTCACAGCCTCTGAAGTTGCAGAACGCTGTAGCCACTCTGGAAGACGGTCCAGGAATAAAAAATCCAACATACACCCACCCTACGCCCAGCAGTACCACTCCTAGGAATAAAATTACGTTCACACAAAACCCGGACGTGAATGTCCAAAGCATTTCTATTCATAGTGGTCAAAAAACAAAAACAGCACAAAGGTTCCCGAGTCAGTGGGTGAACGGACAGACATTGGTCCATCGATCCGTGCAATTCCATAATGGAAAGGAATGAAGTCCTGATACATTCAAAAAGGTGGATGAATCTCAAAGGCACAGACACAGTGAAAAAAGTCCATCTCAAAAGGTTATATATGGTGTGATTTTATTTGTACAACATTCTGGTAAAGGAAAAACTCTAGGGACAAAAAATGGACCAGTGGTTGGCAGGCATCGGGGTGGGGAGGAGAGAGTCCGTCTACAAAGAAGCAACATGGGTGCATTTTGGAGGGCAATGGAACTCACACAAAAATACATGTGTATCGAATATCCAACTTTTGTATCAACATGGATGGGACCGGAAGAGACTATGTGGAGTGAAATAAGTCAAGCAGAGAGAGCCAATTACCTTATGGTCTCACTTATGTGCTGAGCATAAAGAAAAACATTGTGAGAAGGAAGGGAAAGGTGAATGGGGGGAAGTCAGAGGGGGGAGATGAACCATGAGAGACTGTGGACTCTGAGCAATAAACTGAGGGTTTAGGAGGGGTGGGGGTGGGGGGTTGGGCGAGCCTGGTGGTGGGTATTGAGGAGGGTACTCTGCATGGAGCACTGGGTGTGGTGCATGAACAATAAATCTTGTAACACTGAAAAAATAAAATAAACATTTTTGGGGAAAAAAATACATGTGTATTAAGACTCATAGAACCTACATACCCCAAAAAGTCAATTTCACTTTATGTAACTTTTTAAAAAATGAAAATGCTTGGTAACCAACTGGTTCTCGGAATAGTTTGCAAGCATGTCTCACTGTGTCAGCTAAGAGTTTGGTTGACCTAGGAACAGTAAGAGCTGAGTAGAGTTTCCAAAGCGCAAGACAGGAAACACAGAGGGTGTCTCTGCTAATTTAGGCAAGATGTACACGGGTCATTAAATATCACTTCAACACAAAGTGAAACATTTTTTTTTTTTTTTTACCAATTTCACTTCTGTTTAAAATCTCAAGATAACGTCGAGAAATAAGTCCACATTGGATGTTAGTGTGTATCAGCACCCTTAACTCTCTTTCTAGAAAAAAGAGAGCAGCTTTAGGCTTAGAGCGTTGATTGATGATAAGATCCAGCTAAAACCGAGTAGAACTATTTTATGAGACACCTTCAGTTTAATGCATGTGCAGGTGGGGGGACCCCAGGTGGGCTTGAAGCTTGGGGTTGCCGTGAGATGCTGCACCTGTGGACTGACCTTGGATTCAATCTATTAACCCAAGTTTGCTGTGAGAGCCATTCGTCTGCAGGGAAACCTGGGAACACATCGGTAGTTTCTGGCATCAGTTATCTGTGGAGACTTATGTAATTGAGGTCTCCAGGGAGGTCAGGCCTTGTCATTTGTTCCAACCAGGATGGCATTTAAAAAAATAAAAATAAAAAAGGCTTCAGAATGGAAAAACTAATCTTCTGACCTAAGCGAAATCTCGTAAGCGACAGGAAGTTTTGTGAGACCCAGCAAAGTCATCTATCTCCATTTGTGTTGTGAAAATGTTGAATTCTCTTTTGTTTTGTGTCATACTCTGATTTCCCATCATTGGCTAAATAAAATTCTAGTCCTTCAATCATCTGTGTCTTTCTTTCAATCCTGCCACTGTCGCCCTGGTAACAGAGCAAACAATGACCGTTTTTCCTTTTGAGCTGGAGATAGAAGGTTTCTTGGTAAAACAAATGAATTTAAGTCAAATAGAAAAGTGAATGCATTAAGAGTGTTAAGTACACAGCAGCCCTGGGGGTGCAGAAATACAGCCGAAGAGCGTGAAGATAGTGCCTAATGGAATGGGTGTGGCAGAGAGCCTAAGGTTGGTTTGCAGAGAACCGTGTTGAAGAGACACCCATGTGCCTGTCCAGTGTGAGGATCCTGGCCCAGAACTGCTCTGCTTCAATCCTGGCTTTGATAATTACCGTCTCTGGAATCCTAGGCAAATAAATCCTCCAGCACTCAACTTTGCCATCTCTAAATCAGAGTTAATCATGCTTTTAACCTTGTAAGACCCTTGAGAGGACTAAACCTGACCTTTCATGGGAAACTCCTGGTCAGATATCTGGCGTCTAATAAGTGCTGGCCAGAAGAGCTAACCGCAGAATATATTCGCTAGTGTAGAGTACACAAAACAAGATTGGATCTTATTAAGCCAACACTCCTATCTATTAGCTACTTGGTAACAGTTCATACCAAACCACCATCAGTTGGTAGTTTTTATGTATTTTAAATATTTTAAGTATTGAGATTTGGTAGTAGTTGAGAATTTCCCCATACAATCAATATACTGAAAATAAATGTAATCCTTTGAGAACACACACACACAGAGCATTTATCACCGGCCTCTAAATAAAATTTAATGCAAAACACACTTTTAAATATACACTAATACCTGAGTTCCATGAATACAGGGTAATTTCCTGGCTTTCAATTCAAATAGACGGTGTAATGAGCCCTCAAAACACCAAAGTATAGTAGGCAACTGTCAGAGCCCCTGACTTTACTTGAGTTGCTCGGTGAAATCAGTATTCTGTCTAATGAACAGAAATGAACGATTCCTGTGGATCAGAAATCAGAACAGAATGGAACAGAATGATTCCATTCTGTTGATTCTGTTCATTTCTGTTCATTCCTGTTTCATTTCTCTCCCCCACCCCCCCAAACTCCCTCCTTGCCTCTCAAATTCTTCATATCAGAGAGATCACGTGATACTTGTCTTTCTCTGACTGACGTATTTCGCTCAGCATAACACCCTCTGGTTCCATCCACGTCGTTGCAAATGGAACTGGAGTTACTTGAGTTGCCCGGTGAAATCAATATTCTGTCTAATGTTCTACAACTGTCTGACTCTTCACTTCATCTTACCGCTCAATTGGCCCCTAGGAAAAGATGTATCCTCTGTTGGATCAGTTTAAGTGTAACAACCTGAAACTTCCATTCAAGTGGCAAGTGAAGAGTCCTTCCTCTTCTCCCAGATCTGATGTAAGTGAAAATAAAGGGGACAAAACCCACGAGCTCATTCGGTGGAAGAGATATGGGTATGAGCCATCGAAGGATGAGCCATTTGACCCAGTAACCAAAGGCAGAAAGCAGACGATGGAGATCCGAGTGATCAAGCGGGCTGTGGGATGGTCTCAGGGCCAGAGGGGCTGCCAACCTGGTGGATGGAGCCCGCGAGAGGTTTGAGGTGTGGGAAGAGGCAGAGTGGGGAGGGGGCAGTGGACAGGCTCTCTCCAGAAACAACATGTGGAACGTGTGCACTGGGATAACATCTAAAGCTTAAACGAGACAAAACAGGTACCTGTCGGAGTTATTCTCTGAAGACATTTTGAGGGAAGAACAAGGAAAATGGAGGTGATTTTAGAATCCCTGGATAAAGACGATCCTTTTCCAAATCTAAGGGTCCCGGCACTTTTCCAAATACCAGAGGTGAAGTGTGTCCAGTTAACAAACCCACCAACAAATACATTCTCCATTCTACTGTTTTATCACCACCTTCTTCGATGGGAACAGTCGAGGAACCAGCTATTTTAAGAACCCCCTAATAGGAAGGGGGAAAAATCCAAGACAAAAGATGAAACGTCCAGCAAGACAACTCAAGGAACAGAAAATAAGAACAAGAACAACAAGAAAGAAAAACTTAATTGGGAGGTGCATACAAATTCAAGAAATGGAAGAGGAAAAGAAAAAAAAAAATGAGAGCAGGACGTAAGTGACACAGACGGTCAGTATGGGAAGTACAATGGACCCTTGCTAGCAATTTCCCAAAAAGAGGAGAATAAATGATCAAAGAGTGAAGCGTGATTATTTCCAAAGTCAGAGGGCAGAGGAATTCAATAGGAAGACACCACAGGAGATTCAACAGGACGTTGCACAGAGAATGTCAAGGTCATAACTACATGTCCCCTTCCTGTTCTCCTGGGACCAACGGCTGAGCTCGGAGACAGGCTTCATGCCGCCACCCGCGGCCCAACCAACGTAGCGAGGAGGGAACAAACACCCTGGTATTATGTTGAGCTGAGTTTGGGGGGCTTTTCTCAGCCCTTCAGACACGGTGACTAAAATAGAAATCGGTAGGTCGACTTGAGCCGGTGCTGGAACCTACGGGGCCAGGGTGTGGCGAGGCGTGGCGGGAGTCAGGACACAGTCTGGAAGGTGGGTTGCAGGAGGTGCGCGCTGGGCCATGGAGAAGCATTCGGGGGAACTATAGTCTGGGTTCTGGGGCGCTTGGATCCTGGGGGGAAGGTGCCGTATGTTCAGCCACGCAGTACAAGCAACAAACGAGCTCCCGAGAGAAGGGGAGAACAACACGCAGACAGAACTTGTAGGAATAAGGAAATCCCATCAAAACTGGGTCCTTCAAGGAGCCAGGAGTCGTTTCTAGAGCATAGTAACCAGTAAGACAAAAAAGAGGAGGGGCGGGGGGATGCAAAGGACCATTCACAGTAGAGTGGACAAATAAATAACATGTGGGGTTTTAAAGAGCAGTGAAGAGAACCGAGCACCAGCACTAGCCCGCCGTGGGTGCAAGGCAAGGTGCTGCCGACACAGTAGGTCGGCACTGACCAACATCCAGGGACCGAGAACTGGTCTGATGGAAAATGCCTGGTGGCCGCATTTTTTTAAAAACTAAAAAGAAACAGATAAAACTGTCTTTCTATACTTTATTTAACCGAACACAAAACCAGTATAAAGATGACGGAGGTATTTCAGATTTTTTTGTTCGAAGTCTTTGCTATCAGTCATTTTTACGTTAATAGCCCTCCTCAGTTCAGATGCTAATTTTTCAACAGGAATTCTTAACCTGCACTTACATTTTGCAGAAGAAGAGTACATTCACACACTCAGGTGGTTCCGAATACACTTACACGTTGTCCTGTAACTGAGCCAGTTACCAGGTTTTGCAAGCAAGGCCAATGTCAAAGCCCGGCGGCGGTTTGGTGGGACACAGGTGTTCTAGGTACCCGGATGTGTCCACTTACCAAACACCACCTGGATGCTGAAAATATGTGCCTTTTTCTGTACATCTCCATTATTCTTCAAATTAAGAAAAAATGTATTGCTTTGGAGTAAAGGCTGAGAGTAAGAAACGCGGAATCAGCGACACCTTCTCCTTCCTTTAAATCTTTCTATGCTATTTCCTTTCCCAAACATGCATATTACTTGTTTGATATTCTCCTAATTATGTATTTAGAGAAAGCTTTCCAGGTTTTTGCTGCCTTCCTGGTAATGAGATGAATGCGGTCCATTAATTGGAGTAGGCTCCGAGATCCAGAGCTCTGCCCGAGCTAATTCCCTTGATAAAACGGCCAGGATGGGAAAACAGCAACGAGCCAGTGGCCTCATGATGGTGTCCATTAGTCTACCTGCTTAAAAGGCTTTGGAGAAAGTGGTAGCTGCTATTATTTTCCAATTCAGTGTTTTTCTTCTGAATCCATGCATTTAATCCGGATCCAACCGCCCTATGGCTGGTTACTGTCCGCATCCCAGTCGCCCCCACGAAGAACAGAGACACGGGGAGGTGGCGTTAATTGTCACAGAGCCACAAGGAGTGGCACCCACGCGCTCAATCCAGGCAATTGCATCCCTCCGTGTGACGGTCGCTGAATTTCTTTGTGGGGACAAAGGATCGAATCAGCACACTGTATAGACTAAAATGTGCATTGATGTATGCACACCCACCCATTCTCTGCAAATATGTTAGTGTAGGGGAGACAGAAGGAAATAGGAATAAAATCACTCCTTGCTGCTCCCTGCCTTTCGCGCTGCTGCCTGCCTTTTCCCACCAGTAACATCGGCAGCTGGCGCGGGGCGCGGGGCGCTAACAGCGGCCAACACCCCACCTGTCCCTCCAGCACTTGTCCCTGTGTGTCCTCAGCTGGTCTTCCCACCTGTCTCCTCCCCATCGTCTCTGGCTACACTCCATCTCACATGTCCCCAGCCCTATTTTCTGAGAAGGTGGCTGCCCACTTTGCTATTGAACAAACATTGCGTGACCTTGGTGTGCATTTCCAGAATAGAAATGCAGAATACTCGGTATCTTTCCTCCAACAGAAAATCCCAATGTCCTCAGTACCCACCCCCGCCCCCCGTGATACTTAAAAGCTGGGGCTTCCAATGCATCCATTTCCCGGGCTTGCCCAGAGTTATCAGGTCGAGGGTCTGAAAGACACAAAGTGACAATGATGAGTAATAAAACTCAGGACTCACCGAGTTGTCCTCAATTATAGGAACCTGGATTATCTAAGTAATTTTCGGGTATATGCTCGTCTCTCCCATTCAGGGCAAAGAGGGGTTTTGAGGTGTGCGGAAGACAAGTAGGCATAGGCTGCAAGACGGGTTTATTATGGCTCATAAACCTGCATTGCCTTTCTTACGGGACCTGTGCAAACAATAAGTCTTAGGCCCTCAGCCTTTGCTGCTCTGATCACCGTGCTGTTTGCTCTTCCCAAGACTAAAATCCAAAGGTCACTGATAGACCCCGTCAGATTGATATCTTAGAACTGACAGCCCTCTCCGGTCATGTTTATGCGGTACGTATACTTTCCATGAATATTGCTGCTGCACTCCGTGAACCACGACGGGGGAAGGCGAAGTCCACCTGAAATTGCTTTTCCTGGTGCTTCTGACCAACTCTGGGGTAGTATCGCTACCACCCCCGTCTTGTGAACGGGACTGCGAACCGCTAATTGCTCCATTGATGAAAATGTAGCTGCGGGCTGGCTCCGCAAAAATAAATGACTCTCCTTCAAGCCCATTTTTAAAACCTCCTTGGATTGTGTGGACTCTCCAGGAGTGAGTGGGTAAACATGTTTTTTTCAGGAAATAAAAATTTAAAACTTTGAATGCCATACAGACAGCCTACCATATCCATCCCAAAGAACAACTGATTCACCTTATTAAGAGGACAGTCACAATCCTTAAGTTCACCTCTGATTCTGAAGTCTATACTTAGGTCTTAGCTACCTCCACACCCTAAATTCGGGATTCTCTTTTTAAAACACCTTCCATGTGTGGGGATGTTAATCGGATTTATCGTGGTGACCATTTCACAATACATACGAACGTCAGATCAGTAAAGACTTTGGGCACCTGAAACTAACATAAAGAACATGCCAAGGACAGTTCAATAAAGATGCAATTTTTTAAAAATTGCGTCTTGAGGTACGCACGTAAATTGAATAAGCGACTGTTTCTACCGTGGGTCAGAAACACTTCATGATTTAGACAGTTCATATTTTGAACTGGCTCTTGGGGAAAAAGTGTGTAACATGTGCTCATCTCACAGACACCATATCATTGTTTCTCTGTATGTCATTTCGTCAGGTCTCAGGGGGTCAGGTGGTCCCCGTTAGCTTGTAATCCATGCCCATCCTTTGGAGAGAAGGCGACAGTGTTGGGTGTGAGTCAGGATACGCTATAAGCTGAGGTCTTTGGGGTGAGGAACCTGTCCTCAGTGACCATGGAAGCATGTCAAAAGACAGCACACCAAGCTGTAGGGGCGCTCTGGTCACTCCCCAACCCCATGGGTCTCAATCTCTAGGTTACACAGAAGAATCGCCTGGGCTGCTTTAACAAGAATTAACACATTAACGCCAGGACCCTACTCCCAGGGTTTCGGCTGAACTGGTCTGCCCTGTGGCCCGGGCTTCAGGAATATCAAAGCTCCCCCACAAATGTTTCCAGTGTGCAGCCAGGGAGGTGAGGACCGTCCCTGTTTGTCACACCACCCTGGGAGATCTGGGTTCTGCCCCCTGCGTCTCCTCCCTCTTCAATCCCTACGGGATCCTTGAGAAGGAGTCAAGACAAACTATGTTTTCTTCTTTTCACCGCAGTGGGAAACGTGGCCCGAAGACTCTGGGTTTTGCAGCAGATAGGACCAAAGCAGAGGCTAGAGGTCAAGGAGTGGGACTCAAGGTCATCACAGGTGTGAGGCTTGACGTCGTCTCCAGCCCTAGTCACAGGCAGAGTGTCTACGACATGGGGAGATGAGCTTCCTTTTTCCCTTTAAGGCCCATTTTTGTCATTTCTATTAATTTTTCTACATGTTTGTCATCATTAACCCCAGATCCATTAAAGTTAGGGACGATGCAGAAGACGTGAGGGGCTCTCAGAGAAAATCCTTGCCGTTGCTTTCTGCGTTGCCACACCTCTGCCCTAGCCGAATACATTAGCCTTCCTGCAAAATAGCATTAGCAGAAATTAATTCAGAGCAAATATATGGGCGCTCTACAAAGAGTGTCATCATTCTGGATATTTTGCTGTTGTTGAAATGCCTTTTAAGTATATCCTTTAATAGTTATAAAGACAGTTGTCTAATAATGTGCCACACGAATGTCATTGTCACCTCCTTTGGGAGGTAAAAATAGTAGTGCCAGTCCGTTTGTGATTCAGAAATCACAACCTGTTCATTTCCATGTGCCCTCTCTCTGGAATGTGGGTGACATCGTGTTGGAGGGTTTGCCCTGGGAGTCTCATGGATGTGCCGATCACACCACGTGAATTTCCCTCACTTCTTTTGTCCTGAGTTTGTGTTGCTTATAATTCTGTTTTTAAGTTGAAACTATTTTTTAAAGATTTTCTTCATTTGTTTAGTCAGAGAGAGAAACACACAGAGAGAGAGAGAGAGAGAGAGAGCACACAAGCAGGGGGAGCAGCAGGTGGAGGGAGAAACAGGCTTCCTGCTAATGTGGGACTCGATTCCAGGACCCTGGGGTCAGAACCTGAGCTGAAGGCAGGCACTTACCAATTGAATCACCCAGGCATCCCTGAAACTCTTTTTCAAATTGAAGTATAATTAAAAGTGTGCTTTTAATCCCCTTCATCGATTTCACCCAACCCACCTCCCCAC
>CM053605.1:164424873-164534966 GCA_028646535.1 Procyon lotor
TTTCATTAGTGTTTTCATTTCCTAAATATCCAATAGTGGAATTAATGGATCATATGGTATTCCAAGTTTTAATTTTTTTAAGAACCTCCATACTGTTTTCCACAGCGGCTGTACCAGCTTACATTCCCACCAACAGAGCACAAGGGGTCCCTATTCTCCACATCCTCACCAATACTTGTTATTTCTTGTCATTTTGATTTTAACCCTTCGCACAGGTGTGAGGTGATATCTCACTGTGGTTGTGATTTGCATTTCCCTGATGATCAGTGATGTTGAGCATCTTTTCATATGTCTGTTGGCCATCTAGATATCTTATTTGGAAAAACATCTATTCAAGTCCCCTGTCCGTGTTTAATCAGATTTGTTTTTGTTTTGGTGTTGAGTTGTAAAAATTTTTTATTTTGGATACTTTTTAATTTTGGATTTAAGGTTTTTATTTCGGATACTAATCCCTTATCTGATATATCATTTGCAAAGATCTTCCATTCACTGGCTTGCCTTGTCCTTTTGTTGATGCTTTCCTTCTCTGTGCAAAAGATGTTTATTTTGCACAGTGGTTTGCACTCATGGTTTATTTTTGCTTTTGTTTCCCTTATCCGAGAAGACATATTTACAAAAATGTTTCTACCATTGATGTCAGAGAAATGACCACTTTTGTTTCCTTCTAGGAGCTTTATGGTTTCATGTCTTGCTTTTAGGTCTTTAATCTATTTTGAATTTATTTTTGGGTGTGCTAGTCTAGTTTCAGTCTTTGGCATGTAGCTCTCCAGAGTTCCCAAGACCATTTGTTGAAGAGACTGTCCCTTTCCCATTGTATATTCTTATCTCTTTTGTCATAAATTAATTGGCCATATAAGCCCTGGTTTTCTATTCTCTTCCATTGACTCATGTGTCTGGTTTTGTGCCGGTACCGTACATGCTCAATGATTACAGCTTTGTAGTCTATCTTGAAATCAGATTTGTTCTTTTTCAAGATTGTTTTGGCTATCTGGGGTCTTTTTTGACTCCATACTAATTTTAGATTTATTT
The DNA here is from genome assembly GCA_028646535.1 of Procyon lotor. NCBI lineage: Eukaryota > Metazoa > Chordata > Mammalia > Carnivora > Procyonidae > Procyon > Procyon lotor. Next base: position 164,425,903 of record CM053605.1, read on the forward strand.
GTTCTGATTCTGTGAAAAACATTGTTGGTATTTTGGTAAAAGTTGCATTAAATCTGTAGATTGCTTTGGGTGGTGTGGAAATTCTAACAATATCCGACCTTCCAGTCCAAGAGCATGGAATGTCTTTCCATTTGTTTGTGCCTCTTCAATGTCTCTTCTCAATATCTTATAGCTTCAGAACGCAGATTTTCCACCTCCTTGGTTAAGTTTATTCCTAGGTATTTTATTCTTTTTGGTGCAATTTTTAACGGGATTGCTTTCTTCATTTCTCTTCCTGCTACTTCATTATTAGGGCATAGAAATGCAACAAGTTTCTGCCTATTCGTTTTGTATCCTTAAGTCATAACTCTCCATTTTGCGTTGTGAGTTATAAGAACTGCTGGGTGGTTTGGGGTCGGTACTTTATCCTACGTGAGCCGAAGTTCCCACACCCGTAAAAAGTGGAAAATAATATATATTCCAAAGATCACTGCACAGATTAAGTGAGCTCATGGATGTCAAAGTCCCCCAGCAAATCACCTGGGCTGCCATCGGTGCTCAGTACATGTTATTTGAAAGTGCTCAAACAGGGCCTGGATCCGTTCAGAAAGGCTGATTCAGGATGATCAGCATTTGTGTTTGTCAAGTGTAGTTTACCTTGTTGTAAATGAATTTATAAATCTGCTTAAGATATGTGCCTGGCTTCCTGATGACGTTGTCTCTCGCTAGGAGTTTATGTGGTCATGCTACATATATTTGGCTCCTGACCGTCAATTCCTTTAAAGGTCCTCTATTAGGACACGTCGTTCCCAGACCTCATGACATGATGGCAGAGGCCCATCAGGGCTCTTTAAAATATTCCATGTGCACAAAAGGCCTAACGCTGTCGCTTTCATTGCAGTTTTTTAATTTTATTTTATTGCAGTTTTTTTTTTTTTATTGCAGTTTTTTAAAAGAAAAGCTTTGCTATGGCAGCAATTAGCCACTGGGCCTCTGATGACAAGGATCAAAAGTTTTCCCCAGAACAGCTGTAGTTTCTGGAATCTCCCACCCAGCTGTCCCAGATGGTATTTTTAGCAGGACACTCTCCAAATGCAGGATGTAGAGTCAAAGGATAGCTCGGAGCTAATGTTGTTCAGGAGGCGTCAGGCAGAGAGTTCGGCTTTTTCTTCCTCATTTTTGTTTGCTGCCAGAAGTAACCTTAATGCAGCTGAAAAGCGTACTTCACTTCCCTAAGAAAGTGCCAAGATTCACTTGTGCAAACGAAGACTGAGCAGATAGCTTCCGGACCGTCCCCTGTAACCCTCGTTCAAACCAGGACCGTGATCACTCCTGGTGAAAGAAAAAAAACATGACTAGGAAATTGCTATCTCATATCAAGAAGTATTTATTGCTTTCCAGGGGTCTGACGCTCCTGTGAATTATGCAAAAAAATATTCTATGTTTACAAAAAGCAAAACAAAACAACAACACTTCATTGCCTGGTTGTAACTAGTGGTGTGAATGTAAGGATGGAGAACACAGTAAGGTGCTCAGTTCTATGGGGAAGAATTTCGACAGGCAGACGGAGTTAGTTACGTGTGTGACGAAATATTCGGAGCGGCAGAGCCAAGCCCTCCCCTCTGCTACCCCAACCCTGTCCTCTGCGCAGTGAGGATGTGGATTCTGCAGGTGTGTCACGGGCAGACCCAAGATTCACGGTTACCCACACCCGGTGACACACTGTGAGGCCCGAGGAGAAAGAAGCGGCTCTCAAGGCAAGGCCTGGACTTCCTCCCACATTCCAGGAGCTGCCCCAGGCCTGCTCCGAACATTCCAGGCTGGCCAAGCCTCTGCTGTGATCTCGGCCTCTTTGTCTCTTCCGATGAGACTTAAAAAAAAACCTTACTCGTGCTCCGGCTGGTATCATCCAGTTTCGCAGTATTGGATGTTACCTGTTTGCCGACGGGTCCCCCGGGTAAGTCTCTACTCCAGACTTTCTGTCCAGAAGCCGTTTGTCCTCCTGTTGACTGGTCCCTCCATTTAGAATCATACGAATGTCAAAAATTTCTGCCCAAAAGCAAACGTCTATCTTCCCGCCCATGGGCTCTCGCCCCAGGAGTTTTCCCAGGCTCGGGCAAAGGCAGGTAGCCTAGCAAGTTCTAGAGCCACCTCCCCTCCTGCCTTCCCTCCAGCGCTAAGTGCTCCGGTCACCCCTCTGTCCTCGTGGCCAACACCCTGCAAGGCCATCGCCAAGCCTCGGTTTAGTTACTGCCCTGACTTCTGACTTCTGCTGCGGCTTCTCTGTAGGACGTCCTCTGCACAGCCATCGGCCCGAACTGTCGGACAGACCTTGGCATTGCTCTGTGCACAACTTTACGAGAGATCCCCGTTTCAGAGCACAAGCCAAATTCCTTTCCGGTCCCCCAGGCCCTCTCCGCACAGGCTCCCCGGCCCTTCTGACCTCTCTTCCCAGCCTCTCCTCCCGTGGCCTCCACCCCAGCGCTCAGTCCCCCAAGTGCGGCAGGCACTCTGCCAGCACCTGCCCGGCACCTGCTCCCCGGCTGCTGCCCGACCCCACTCAACACACCCCACGCCCCACGTGCGACGCTCGGTTTTCACTCAGAAGCCACCCTCTCTGCCGGACACTTGGCACCCCTACATCATGAGACTGTCAGGACTCACTCCTGCTTTGGACTCAGACCTTCTGGGCGCCTCCTCCCGCTCTTACCTTTTCTCCTAAGCACAAATTACTGTTACATATACTGTGTGCTTTATGGGTTCAACTTGCTTACTGTTGGTCTCCTTCCCTGGACTATAAGCTCCCTGAGCAGAGAGTTTTGTCTTACTCCCCACTACATCCCCCCAAACTGAAACAGGGCGACACGTAACAGGCTGCTGATTAAAATGGATTTCATGCTCCCACGCGTGGCTTTAAAGATAGGTCTCCTAGCATTGTGGGCCAGAGAGTAAAGCACAGGACTGTGGGTTTACAACACCAAGACAGCACATCAAGGGAGTATATTCAGTTAAATGAATGAACAAAGAAACGAAGTTAACTCATACTTGAATCCGCCCACGTGACGGGTTGACCCAATAGCCTACATCTCCACGGAGGCAGGATATCCCTTTTCAGGTCTGAGTTGGATCTGGCTATGATCCAAAAATACCTGTGGCTTCCACAAGTTGGGCTCTTTTAGATATAAGCCGAGTAAGTGGAAAGGGGAATGAACATGCTCCCCAGGGGTTGGGGAGGGAGAAATGAAGGGTAGTTGTTCACGGGACAGAAAGTTCCAGTTGTGCAAGAGGACGAGTGAGTGTCAGTGATCTGGGGTTCAATGATGGGCTTCTAGCTAACAGCGCTGTGTTATATACAAAGATTTGTTAAAGAGGGTACGTCTCGTGTTCTCTGTTCTTACCACAAGAAACACAAAATGTGTCTGAGGTCACGTGTTTCATGGATTTGTCTCCTGCGATTATAGAACCAACTACCTTCTCACCCATGAGAGTTTCTTAAAAATGATTTGGTTGGTCAGAGAAGCAAAAACACCACCTTCCTCAGAGGGGGGAAGACTGGGGGGGGGCGTATAAAATATGGCGGCAGCCCCTTGGCCTAGCACAGCCTCCTTACAAAATAAAATGGCACCGTGGAGCTCCTCACTGCCGAGAGCTCTAAGCTGTAACCACTCCTCAAATGGCTGAAGACAGAGAGTGGTGACCCAACCCAGCATCTTCCTGCCTGCTGCTCAGGAGACACGTTAAATATGAACAACAAGCAGTCGACTGCCTGCCCTCGAGGTCGGGACACCCTCCTTGGAGGAATGTTCCCTTCTACACGATTCCTCCTCTGGTTGCCTCTGGAGCAGAAGATCCAAGTCTAGTGTAAACGTGTCGGGAAGTCATCAAAAATTCCTGCGGGGATCCTCCCCGATTACTGATCACTCACAAGTGAAGAGCAAGGTTATCATGTCACAAATGCTTACCAGGTTCCATTCTGTGGGGACAGAATCTGGTGTCCCAGGGACTGAGCGCTCATCGGAAAGAGGGCCCATGGCGTGTCCATTTCGAATGCTGAGTCTGACCTACATTTTGCACGTACTAAAAATAGCTGTTAATGGAAGGAGACATGTGAAGCTTTCAGAATCAATGATTTTAGGGGTGCCTGGGTGGCTCAGTGGGTTAAAGCCTTGGCCTTCAGCTCAGGTCATGATCTCAGGGTCCTGGGATCCAGCCCCGCATCGGGCTCTCTGCTCAGCGGGGAGCCTGCTTCCCCCCTCTCTCTGCCTGCCTCTCTGCTTACTTGTGATCTCTCTCCCTCTGCCAGATAAATAAATAAATAATCTTTAAAAAGAAATCAATGATTTTATACCAACTCTCCACTTACTACATTAAATAAAAGCTGATGTCGTCTCCTCCCCGCCCCCGCCAAGGTAAGCCCATGAGAACAAAGCAGGTGAGCCGACCTCACCAGCGTTATCTGTCAGCCTCACTTAGAATTTCTCATGCGAGGCTGTACTGTTAGTCATCCCGTCAATAGTCTATTGATGAAGAGGAAAGCTAAATTCATCTTCCTGTCTTTTTTCTTTTCAGGCTTCAACTCAGTGATTCTTCAATTTCCTAGACTCAGTGACAGGACACTTTTTACCAGCCTATTTCCTGTACATCAAAGTTCAAAATATGTCAGATCCTTTCAACAATCTGCTTTGACATTAGGTAGTTTGGAACATTTGTGTATATCACTTTGGACAGAAGTGCCTTACTCAGCAGAGGGACCTCTTTGAGTCACCAGGGAGAGGTTAAATGGATCTCTGACTCTGTTTTGACTTAAAATATAATGGCTCTCAGAGGATTACCCAAGAAAGAGGAGCCCTGGACAGAGACTGCGAGTTCTATTTTCACGCTAACAAGTCGCCCAAGCACAAGGATGTTCTTTCTCCTGCGTCGGCATAGAATTCCAGCCAAACGAAACAAAGCCAAATGAAACTTGGTCTCCTGAAATGAGCTACCGTACCCCCAAAGGGCAGGAGGACAGAAGTGTGGGAGGGGACAGCACATTGTTTCTGGCGGAAGCACAGTGAAATCTCTAGAGGACGAAGCACACGATTTCCTTCTGCAGACAACCGCAGTACAGCACTGTCACTTCCCAGACACATGGGACCTGAGTGCTACCATCTCTGGATCTCTTCTTGCTCTGGGTCCCACGACACTGAAAGCGGTTCTGCACCTTAGTAGTGAAGGGTCCTTCTTTTCCACGCCAACCTCTGCCACTCTGGCTGGCGCAAGCCACAGGGACTATTTGATTTGTATCCAACCACATGGAGCTAAAAATTATTATTCACCCTCTGACCTCAAGAGATAAAATGACAATATTAAACACTAATGACATTCACAGCTGTCTATCAAAACGGCGCATTTCTTCACCATTTTCTCAGCAGTTTCTCTGTGTTTTCACTTAGAAAACTTTGGTCTTCACTTCTCTGTGTGCTTGTCTTGCTCTTTCCTTTCCAAAGGCTTCCTGCCTTCTTTACAATGCTGTACTATATCAGTGAACGCTAGCCCAAACTTATAGTCCCACAACCTTTTTTTTTTTAAAAAGATTTTATTTATTTATTTATTCGAGAGACAGCGAGCAAGATAGGCAGGGGGAGGGGAGCAGAGGGAGAGGGAAAGGGTGGGTGGAAGAATCCCAAGGAGACTCCCAGCCTAGTGTGGAGCCCAGCCTGGGGCTGGAGCTCATGACCTTGAGATCATGGCCTGAGCCAGACCAAGAGTCATACATTCAGTGGACTGCACCGCCCAGAACCCCCGGCCCCACAATGCTTTTTAAAGAAACAGATGCCAAGTGACTGATATTTGAAAATGTTCCAAGAGTATCTTATAACCTATCATCTTCTCTGGTTATGGTAGTCCTGAAATTCCATGATGAGATGTTTATTTGGGGGGTTGAATGCCATCCTCACCACAAACACATTATTTGAAATGCAAAGTGCAGACTGTTCGGGGTCTAGGAACACTCTAAATCTGAGGGCGGACATCTGATGGAGGGGGAGATTGTTGCTTTTCTCTAGTGAGTCTTACTCTTTACATTCATGTACCTCTCTTCTTAGTGTCTAGAGCACCTACTGTATAGACAAGTAAACAGAAGTTTAGAAAATTTAAATCACTTATCCTAATAAAAATGTCATGACTACCACATTCTAAACCTGGCCAGTAAGTATGGGTACAAGGACAAATGCTGAAACCAGTGTCGCCCTCTTCAGACTCGGGGCTCACGGCAGCGTGATTCAAAGATTCACCCAATTAAATAAAGATTATAGGCACAAAAGTAATTTGCATTCAAGGCAAAATGCATCACCAAAATCACTCGGGCTTTTCTCTATTCACAGGAGTTGCCTTGGCCCAACAGGGAGGAAATGTAATGTGGAGAGGGCGAGATCCTTGGGGCCGTGTACACCTGAGTTAAGGGGCAAAGTTTTCACTCTTTGTTGTGTGACTAAGGAGAAATGACTAATCTTGCTGATAAATAAATGCTGTTCTGGGAATAAAATGATGTGAGAATGAAGAATAAAATAAGAGAATAAATACTCTTCTTAGAATTCCCGGCATCAAGTATTTACCGAAAAATTAACGTTAAGAATAATAATAATAGAAACAGTCACACTCGCAAGCCTAAGAGGGGAGAAAAGACTGCTTCCTGGAGCTTTCCAGCCTCTCGTCGCGGTTCAGCTCGCAAAACGTAAAACAGAAATCCTCACGAGGACGTGAAGATGAGAAGACGTTTCTTTTCCACCCTGCTTTCCGCTTTGTTTCTGTTCCGTGTTTTCGCGGCGACCTTCAGCACGATGAAGATTGAACGGACTTCAGAGCCAACGTAGGGTTTGTTTTGGAGAAGATTTACGCCTCGGCCACCCTCGTGGGACGGCTGAGGGTCCGTGGGGTCCGGCTGGCCTCCACCTGCTGCTTCAGACAACGGGCGGTGAGTGCAGGTCGCAGAGAGAAAAGTCACCCGCCAGCTGGTGCCACCGCTCGATGACATGAAGCAGCAATTGGACGAAACCTCTTGGCTTAGGCTTGGAGACACTCCGGGGTGGGTTCTGCACCACGAGATCTTTGGTTTCCCTTGAGGGAGTTCTTGGTGGCCGAGCCGAGGGCCACAGTCGGTTACAACAAGAGGGGGGAGGTCCACACGCAGGGCCTGCTTGAGGAGCTGGACAAGGGCAGGACTTCAGGGTCAGGGAACCTGCTGGTGGGTAAGCACACATTCGGCGCTCGCTGGGCCCCTGCAGCTGTGGAACAGGAAAGAAAAGACCTCGGGACCAGGCGTGTGTTTGCAACGTGCACAGCAGGGCGAGAGAATGACTCTCCAGGCAAAGGCTCAAGCAGGCAAGTGTGCCCCGTGGGTTTGTACCCCAGCCCTCTGAGGTCATGTCTGAGTTCTAAAACCCCGCACTCCCACGTCCTGCCTCCCGCAGACCTTCCTGTCCAGCTGCCTGCCGCACCGAGTCTCTGCCCTCCCACGATCCTTCACGCGACTGTCAACTCTGTCCTAAAACACAGTATGACCGTCTTCTTTCTCCTTCATAGAAAACGGTCCTCATTTTCCTACAAGGTTGAGTTCCGCTCTCCTGTGACTTGTGAAGACTTCCGTGGTCTCAAAGGACATGTCACTTGCCGGCCTTGCCACCGCCCTTCCCTCTGGCCGTGGGCCCGTGGACGCCTGCGCCCCTGCTGGGACTCGCCGGTCCAGGACCCGAGACCCTCTCTTTCATACCGATGGGCAGCCGGGCCAGCCCTTCCCGTCACGTAAGCCGCTGTGTCCCTCTGAGCTCAAGTACCGTGCGCGACTCATGCTTTATCCAGTGTATACTGGGTGGAATCCCTGGATTTTATGTGGCCAATATTATTTGGTTAGCTATTTGGTTCAACTAATCTCTTTATCTGTCCCTATGCCAACACCATATTGAGTTGATTTCACTGGCTTTGTAGTATCTGCTGACCTCTGACAGATGAGCTTTTAAAAAAGTTTTCTAGGGGCGCCTGGGTGGCTCAGTCGGTTAAACGTCTGCCTTTGGCTCAGGTCATGATCCCAGGGTCCTGGGATCGAGCCCCACATTGGACTCCCTGCTCAGCGGGGAATCTGCTGCTCCACCTGCTTGTGCTCTCTCTCTCTCTCTCGGACAAATAAGTAAATAAAATCTTTAATAAAAAATAGTTTTCTTGGCTATTCTCAAATATTTGCATCTTCATCTGAATTTTAAGATCAGGTCATCCAATTTCAAATCGGATAAACTCTTGTCGCTTTAATTGTAAATTTTATTGAAAGAAAATTACCAAAAATTATTGGAAGAATTGACTTTGTGGTATTACGATTGGCTTTCTGAAAGTGCCAGATGTGTTTTAATTTCTTTATAAAAGGCCTCATTAATTATTTTACAAAAAGGACACCACAAATCAAAGTAGCGGTTTTGGACATCCCAAAGGTATTTTGGGTTTTAATAGCTTTTATGAGAATAAAGAAGGAATGATAAATGTTAAAAGGAAATACTGGTGGGCAACTTCTGGGTGACAGAGATAACGGCAGTCACTTATATCCGAGTCACTTTGCACGTCCTCCAAAACTCTGTATACATCACCAAGAAGAACAAATAGACCCCCCAAATATTGTGTCTTTAGCAAAGTTATGTAATGGAAAACACACACATTCAACAAAAATAACAGGAGACAGCTGAGAGCAATCATCTCAGTCCCATGGACAGCAAGAGCCTTCTTTTTCTTTCTTTTTTTTTTTTAAAGATTCTTATTTATTCATTGGGGGAGAGAGACAGCGAGTGAGAGAGCACAAGCAGGGGGAGCACAGAAGGAGAGGGAGAAGCAGGCTCCCCTCTGAGCAGGGAGCCCGATGCGGGGCTTGATCCAAAGACCCTGGGATCATGACCTGAGCCGACAGCAGACGTTTACCTGACTGAGCCACCTGGGCGCCCCTGGCCGCACGCAAGAGACACACTCAGAACAGCGATGCAGCAGGGCAAACACGAGAGAAGGTGCAAAACACAGCAGACCCATGGAACTAATGAGAGTGTTGGAACGTCAATCCCGATAGAGACAAAGTAGAATTTGGATCAAAAACCTTCCATGAAACAAATTCAATACCATTTCATCATTTTCAATATTTTATATCAAGATATGGAAGGTATGAATACTTATGCACTAAATAACACATCTACTCTTTCATAAGGCAGAAACCTTGGGAGGTGAGGGATAATTAGAAACATACTGTTGGTGCAAGAGATATCCAGTGGACAAAAACAAAGAAGAACGTGAAAGACCCTAAGTGCAATTCCTGATAGGCCTTCCCGTAACCAGTGCATTTTCCACCTATTTAAAAAACAAACAAACAAACAAACAAACAAAACCACCCACAAGGAGCAGACGGGATGGAAATCCCACAGTGATGGGAGCATTTCGAAGGAGTCCAGGGGAGTCCACCTGTCAGGGACCCCCGTCGCCAAAGCTAGAGTAGTTGGAATGACAGCAAAAAAGTAGTCTTGGATTATAACCCGAAGCAGCAAATAAACATCCCTGAATCCTCAGGATATAAATAAATGACTGAATAAGCTAATAGGTATGGGAGAAGAAACAGATCTTCCGTGCAGAAGAATTCCACATACTTGAAGTACGAACTCTACCCTCGACTGAAGGTAATTCTCACCTAGGTGTGGGCTGAACTTGACAATGTCCTCCCAAAGTCCCGGGGGAGAATCTGACACACTCCCTCAGCTAGGCACTCACGGCGATGCCAAGCCATAAACTGTGCCCATAGCAAGTACACTCAATAAAACGCAACAACAATGGTACTTTGTGTCTGCCTCTTCCTCCCAAGAATCCACAGCCTCAGTCTCATCATGAAAAAAAAAAAATCAGACAGATCTCGGTAGAAAAGCCCGCGCAGAATGCCTGAGGAATGTTCTCCAGAACCCTCAAGGTCCCACACACGAGCTGTGGTCACGGCCGAGAGTCGCCGAAGGAGACCTGGCCGCTGGATGTGATGTGGTTCCCTGGAAGGGACCATCAGGTGAGACACAAGAAATGGGAATAGAGAGAGGAAACAGGAAAAGGACATCAGGTGGAAACTAAGAAAATACACACCAACTGTGGAACATTGTCAGTACTCAAGTATCAGTGCAGTTCATTAATTGCAACACATGGTATAGAACCTGTGAGAATTCGACACTAACTTCCCCTTTTTTCCCTGTAAACCTAGAACCAGACTCAGAAAGAAAGAAAAAAATGCAATGAGTTTGAACTACTGAAGAGTTAGGTTTAGGAATTCCGGGTAGCGTTTCCGTGTGTCCACGGAGGTTTTTTTCAGGATTTGATGCTAGTGAAGTAGGTTCTGATGTTTTCTGTTTGGGGGATGTTTTTTGGTCCACGGTAGATGAGGAAACAAGACCCTCAGAGCCCAGCACATAAGTGTTCGCTTTCTTAAAAAGCCTGACCTCGTGTGAGGGCTTGTCTTAAATAAATGTTTTGTTATTGCTGGTGAGTACAGATTTATGATTATTGGACATGAGGGAGCGCTCAGGTGACCTGGAAAATAACAGAATAGAAGGCCATTTTCACTGGCCCCTCATACTTAATCACATAATCAATGGCTTATTTTGTAGCAAAATGTTAAAATAAAGTGCCATCTCTCTGACCGAATACAGAGAACTCTTCGATTGTCAAAATGAAAAGACACGTTTTCAGGCTGCTTCTCCTTATCTCTCTCCTTCCTTCCACAGACAAGCTTATTGAGTGAAATGAAACGCACTCCTTGTCCCCACACCCTTATCTAGCCCAATTTGTCCATCCCCTGATGCTTTGGGAGGGTTAAAACTGTTCTCGCCAAGGGCAGCAAAGATCTCCTCATTGGAGATGTTGGTTCTGATCCTGGTCGATCTTGTTGTGTGGGAAGCACAAGGCCGGTGGGGAGGTTCAGGGCAAGGTGGATGCTTCCATTTGGCTCCACTACCCAACTGTGCGTAAGCCACGGACCACAGAGGCAGGGCCGAGGCTCGAGGTGGACGTGTGTCTGGTCACCCTGCAGGCTCTCGGAAGCAAGCAAGCGTCCATGATCAATGCTCTCTCTTCTGCAGCCAGAGAGGCCCTGAACTACAGCCTGACCCCTTTCCCATTAGAGGCTGGGGAAGCCACCAGGAACCCCGGTCTCCCTCAGTTCTTTCTTTGGGAGCCAGAGGGGCCACAATGCCAGGCCGAGGCCCATCATCAGAATGGCTCTGCCTCCACATATCCTGTCTGCCCACCTGCCCCCCCACTTCCTCTGCGCGACTGCTGGGGTGCCGGCCCTCTTCACTGATTCTCTTGTTTCCCCTCTCGGCGACAAACCAACTACGGCAGAGCCGCTGATACCATCTTACAAATAATAATCACTTCCCATTCAAAAATAAATCAGCCGTTTAGCTCCCATTGCCCTCAAGATGAACATTAGACTCCTTAACACATCCTCCCAGGATGGACTCCATAGCCGTGTTCTCTCATTTCCTGGGCAGAGTCAGACATCCCTGTTATGGGGGCCTCCCCCCAACTCACCCCAACACGTAAGCCCTTTGAGAAGGTCTCACCACCTGGTACCGTCGTTCCCTTTGCCTAGAGGAATATAAAAACACCGGCATTTAGGTGTTCGAGTGAATGTTAGAGGGTCTGCAAGCTGAACCTCAAAATCGTCGATGGATTATTGGTTGAGTTGATTTAAGACCTCTCAAAAACCTTCAGAATCGTAGCTGTCATTTGAGAAGAATGACTATTTTTATTTAACAAGCACTAAGTGTCAGATTCTATGCTGCTCACTGGTAGAAGAAGACATAAGACCCTTGACCATTAGGTCTCCACAGTCCCACTTGTGTGTGGAGAGCTAACCTCCAGCTAAAGCACATAAGCACAATAATAAAACGTATCTAACATTTACTGAACACGTGATGGGCCAAGCTGAAGGGCATTTCACGTATTTTGCTTCGGTGAATCCTCAAGATGATGAAGGTGCCTAGTGGGACTGACCCTGTGAGAAAGCCAGATTGCAAGTCCCACATGGTGCAGCTGGGAACCGGAGCTTCTAGAAGGGACTCGCAGGTGTGGTTGCTTCCGAAGCCTGCCCCCTGGGGAGGAGACTTCATAGCACATTTTTGTGTTTTATATATATATGGTTCCACTTCCCAAATACTGCTCAAGGGACTTGCCGTGAGGATGAATCCCCCAATTCTGAGTGGCTCTAGTATATGGACTGAGTTTGCATATAGTTGGAAGAAATCCCAACCCCCGGGGCCCCGCAGGTAGCTGAGGTCAGTGCATGTGACCTCCTGCTCCTCAAGGCCACTGGCTTTCAGACTCACATTCTCAGGCATCGGAGTTCCCATATTGGCTAGAGAGTCAAGGTTTCATCGTTCTGGGGACGGGAAACCCTCAGGAAGACCTCTTACTTTCCTTTTTTTCCCCAAGGTGCGCGGAGTTTTGTTTTGGCGTGTTTGTTCTGGTGGTGACGCGTGGGTGTTCTCACGGGAAGAGCAAAGCATCCCCTTCTTGCTTTCGTGATGTCGGCCAACAGTGTCGGCTCCTTCCTGCGGGCCTGCATTTCCAATGTTCCTGTCTGTCCTTGGCAGCAAAGACAAGCCCTCACAGTGGATCATCGCTTTAGAGAGCTGAAGGATCACATCTCCCTTCTTGGGCCTTTAGGGAAAATATTAGGATATTCGAATCCCACATCCTCCCGGTGTCGATTTCCCAAACTGCTGGCACGCACAGGTCACCGCTGTTCTGCGCCCACTGGTTCCCTCAGCCCTGTGGGTATCTCCCGCTGTTCCTCAGAAGGATCTGGAAGGCCTGGCCACAGCCCGGAGCACGAGAAGCAGGCACAGAGGGCTGGCCGGAAACAGAACTGGTAGGGCACGAGGTCGGCCTAATAGATACTAAGTGACCGAGTCTTCATTTTAAAAATACAGTGTACAAATTATAGGAATATGTGAGCGTAAGGTTTTTGCAGCTCCCGAGAAAGAAAGAGTTCTAGAACTGTCACTGCGCCCCATCTAGTGGCCGCCACCAGGCAGGGAAGGAGCCTTTTGTCTTCCCAAGGGAGGACGAGGCTGGGGACGAAGCCAAGTTTTCTAGGGACTTCAAAGGCTCCATGTTAGAAATTAAACCACCTGGAGAAGCAATCTTTTTAAGTCTTGAGAGTATTGGCCGGTGACCCTGGAGACTGTGCTTTATTGAAGAGAAGGATTTCTTCAAACACTTGGATGAAAGGAGATAATTTTCAAAGGTCACGCTTGCCCCCAACGAGCTGTAAGAAATCACCCTGACTTTCGTTGTACCCCTTCTCTCTTCGCAGAAGAGGGTGTATTTCATGTGATTTTCCTAATGCAAGAAGTTAGATTTCTGGTCAGTAACCCGTCATTGTTAGTATTTGCCTAAGTGTGGGGTGTGTGTGTGTGTGTGTGTGTTTGTGTGGGTGCACGCTCTTCAAGGCTTACACTGTATTAAACAAGCAACAGAGAGTGGCGAAGACTTGCAGTCTGGAAACTGCTTTTCCATCCTGAATTTTTTTTTCCTACAAACTCCAAGCAAACGATTGATGTATCCCTAAAGACAATCTCTCTGATGAAAAAGAATCCTGTAAGATCGCTTCAATTAATTGGTAACAGACACCCAAAGCACCTTGATGAGAAAGGACGTATGATTAGGGCTGAAAGCAATTTAGCCAAAGCAATTTGGGTTCCTGTGATAGAACCAAAAGTATGATGTTCAACATAAAAGCCTCACTGAAAATGAATATTCTTCAAGTGATGTGTTCATCTTTTAAGTCTGATACCTCTTAAAATATCTAGGTGCTATTATGAATTTAGAAGAAGGAAATTCTACCTTACTATTTTCTAATTGACTCTTTAAAAATCTATATTCCTTTGCGTTGCTCTCTTTGCAATAGCAAAAGTGTGGAAAACCCCAGATACCTACGCACTGCTAATTTTGACATCTTCATAGTGATTATCTCTGGGTCATTAATATTGTGGTGTGTTCTCTGGAGGGCAGATGAGCTTATTTTTCTCTCTCAATCTATTAAAAAATAGAGCTAAATCTATTAGAAAAATCATGAAAAAGAAATTGAAGATATTGATAAAGATCAAAGAATTTGATGAAAATATTCAGACAGAGCTGCAAAACTCCGACAGTGCACCAAAAATATCACTTGTCAAAGGATGTATGCATGTCCGTTATTATCTCTGACTAAATTATCCCGGGGGCAAGTTTGCGCTTGGCCGAACAATATTGATCACATCACCAATGGGCATATGGGGATGGACTGAAAGCCTCAGGGCTCAGCGGGGAGAACAATTAGATTGATCAGAAATGTTGGTAGTTACTGAGAGAGAATCTAAGTTACAGCGGTCAGCCAGAGGCGAAGGGGTCAATAGGCTCACTCGCTGGAAAATAAACTATATTTCTATAAACAAAGGGAAAATGTTTGGGGACATGTCTAGTCACCCTCCTGCCGCAGGAAAACTAACAAAGAAGTCGAAGAATCGAGTTGCCCCATGCTTTAGCCTCTAGTGGGGGAATAGGACTTAAAACAGTACCTGCCGACTCAGAAATCTTCCCCACGGAGTCAGTACAGAGAGAAAACAGTGTTATTCCCGAATGAGCGTTAAATGGGAATGGGAGTCACCCCACAGGTGGGCGGTCTGCTAAGGGACTGATGGAGAGAAGGAAGTCTCATCCTACGTGTGGCTGAGCTGGTCTGATCTGCCCTGTCCTCGTTCTCAGGATACACGGTAACTGGTCCTCAAGTGGCCACGCTTGACGGCACACTCGGCCCGCATCGTCCATCCTACATCCGCCTGGTCATTGGCGTGACCACTCGTGTTAGTTAAATGACCTTATACAAAGGAAAATGAGCCATCTCTGCGCCAGCAGACAGGGCGGCTGTCTTCCTTGATGCTACATCCCAGAGAGAAGGCCCCCCCGTCCTTGAGAAAGAGCCACCGGGGTTGGGAAATTGGAGAATTACTTTTTAAGAAGATTGACATCTATTCAGAGGGACAGAGAAAGAACCTGTGTTTTCTAGGGAAAAAGAGGGAGCTGTCTCTTTCCCTATTTTGAGCAGGCACGATGAAGCTCTCGGTGTACTTTGTTTTCCCCCACCGTCCGCGCCCGCTAGCTCCCAGAGCAACATCACAGTCCCCCCAGTCCTGCCCCTGCCCGGCCAGTGGCTCAGCTCTGGCCGGTCACTTCCGCCCTCGGGAGCTGCTCCCCAGGGTCCCCACCCTCCCCATGGTTCTCCCGTGGTTCACTGCCTCTACCTCAGTTGCTCTGGGACCAAGCTGCCCGCACCCTACAACATTTTGAAGTGCTTTAAAAGAGCTGTTGTCACGTAATTTCCCTTGATAAAGCAGTGACGTGATCTGTAATTTGTTTATAGACCTTAGCACACAGCACAGACGTGGTGATGGGCCTATGTGGCGAGTGGCCTCCCGTCCTTGCTGGAAGGATGCGAGGCAATGGTGGACGAAGCATGCAGCGCGCTCCATGTGGCGGGAGACTGAAGACCTTCATCAGGACTCCAGACTCCAGAGGCTAGAATGTCCAGCTCTACGTGCAACGCCGTCTACATCTGCCCTCGAGGATCATGAATTAGCGTAATATTCCACTGGAGAAATGTGCGGTGTTCGCACTGTATGGTTGCTGGCAAGAGTGTTAGGCATCTCAGCCCTTATAAGATCATGTACAAAAACCTGGTGGTTGGGTTGCTTAGCCTTCTAAATGGTGCCAAAGATCCAACCCCTTGGTTGATCCTGTGACAAAGAGCTTCAAAAACTTTGGTATATCTACCTTCAGAACGTGGTTGGTTTTGCAACCAGGTAAAGTTTCATGCAAGCCACTCACTGAAATACAGAGACCTGGTTGTTTGTGTCACCGAATTTAATCCTCTCTCTTTCTCTTTGTACAGCACATGTCCTGGTAGACAGTTTGCTGGGAGGTGTGGTGGGGGGATACCTCCAATTGTTAGAAGTTACTGGTGCCCACCGAAAAGGATATGGTGATTATGAATCAGCGAATTGACTTGGGTGAGATTTTAACAGATCGTTTCTATCTCAGGAAAAATCTAGCTCACTAAGCAACGAGAGACGCGATTGGATGTGCCAACACAAGACACTGAACACCACGAACCCAAAATCTAAGAGAACAAGTAAAGGTTACATGTCATCCAGCAAACAAAACTAAAAATAAAAACATTCCAGTAATAAATAAGCGCAGGGCATCTGGGTGGTTCAGCCGGTTAATGGTCTGACTCTTGATTTCGGCTCAGGTCGTGGTCTCAGGGTTGTGGGATCAAGCCTCATGTTGGGCTCTGCTCTAGGTGGGGAGTCTTGTAAGATTCTGTCTCTCCCTCTCACTCTTCCTCTCAAAGACAAGTGATAAAAAAATAAAAATAAATGCATGAAAAAATAATTATGTAGCAGGAATAAAAATGATTCTATAAAGTTTGAATCCACCAACAAGCTGCCATGAAAATCCTAAAAGATAATTTGTTGGGCACTTTCCTTTTGAAGCTGCTTATTACAAAAAAGAAAAGATTCAGCGAATTGAAAACAAGTGAACCTACAAAACAGAAGAAATTCTGTTACTGTCAAATCAGGCCTTTCTGACGCGCGTTTACCACCATGTTTCTTTTCTATCGGGAGAGCCTCCCCCGCAACAGCATGCAAATCTTTAGGTTATAAGGATCGGTGGGTTTCACGAGTGGCACAAAACGGCGTTTGCTGAGTTTGAACAGCAAACTATGTCCTGGACAGAGGTCTGGTCTCCGTCCAGATATTTTCTTTTCAGCTCTGGGCTTTGAGTCTGTTCTTCGCATTCGAGGTTCAGGGTCAGACGGAGATGTGGGCGGGTGAGCTTCGCACGTCCATTCCCACACTTTGCCTTTCAACATTCCCAGCTCTTCTCAAGAGCTACGTTCTACCAGCTCTTTTCTGACCTCCTAGAGAATAAGACTGGCTTTTTCCACATGTGCCCCACATCTCCCAGAGAAAATTCTCGATATAGGTCCATCTCCCCTTGTGCGAGCAAATGCACACCCCCTCAACCCTGTGGGCGTCTCTCTACTCCTCCTCACCCCCCACCAGCCTCCAGGTAGTGGCTGTGTGCGTGTCCAGGTTCTATACTTGTTTTCTTCTGGGGTTTTGTCTAGTGGAGACTTAGTCCTTCAGTGGAGACATTATAGAGACGTTTAGCGAGACATTTCCTGCAGAAGTCCCACAACTGTGACTACTTCTGACCCTCATTCCCATCCTTGGGGGAGGAGGATGGGGGATGCACAGCGAAGAGGGCAAAGTAAGCCCAGTGCACACACCCTAAACTTCCTAATTCAGCCATATTGATAGTAACAGCTCTTCGCCAGTTAGCCTTTTCTAGGACATTTAAATCCAAAACCAGAGATGAGAGAAATGATCGTCAAAACCTCTCATAAAACTTATCCATAAGGAACAAAAACAGTATCATCAAATCTTTACAGCGAATCGTTGTTATCTGAGCAGTGACTCAGCTGGAGTCATTTTTATTACGAGCTTACTCTCAAGTGCTGTCGACCCGCTGTGTTGACCCCAGGAGACTTGTGGGTACAGGCACGCGCTCTTAATCCCCTCTATTTACTTGAAGTGTAAAAAATATGTTATTCCTCCCAATAAGACTTTAGATGATGCACAGTGAATATGCCTTGTCTTTTCAAACCGACATGAACATATAGAAAGAAATGCACACGAGGCAAGAATGTGATTTTCCTCGTTTCCCCCAAGTTAGAGTTTACAAGACACTTCATTCCTTTAACAATTAGTTTCTTCAATGGAGAAACGTAAAGTGGCAACTTTTATAAGCAAAACACTGAGCTAAGCGATGGTGGTAGAAAGGCAAGGTAGCGCCTGCCTGTCCCCCCTCTGATTAGCACCAGCCTAGTGACAGAGGGGACACGTGGGTGTAGATGACACCACAGGCACGGAGGGCAGGATGGACCTTCGTGTCTCACAGGCGGATCCCTGATTCCCACACCAGCTCTGCCCAGATCAAGAAAAGGAGCATCCCAGAACTTGAAGCCTTGCTTCGGGAAGCCCTCCACCAGCCACATGCTTGGAAATCAACCCAGTTCCACGGGGCTTGAGGCCGCACGCTCCTGCCATGGTTCCACGTCACTTTTCAAGTTAATGTCATAAAATACATCAAAAATGTGAAAATGAGGTTCCGTCTCATTTCAGAGGCGGGCGTCAAAAATCCCAAATAGACAGAGATGCGAAACCTTCATGACGAACACAGTGACCTCCTAGTCAAATGGGCATCCTGCAACTCGATGGTGAATGAAACCCAGCCAAATAGAAGGGATTCCATCCTGATGCTGTTTGGCATTATTAATTCACAGCTGGTAAGCTGAGAAGAGAGCGTGCCGGGGAAGATTTACAGAAGGCTTCCTTTAGTTAAGGGACAGAATGGGTATGGTCCTTGAAATATCCAATATGCCCTGTATTGTCTCATTGTTTTGGTCCGCTGCATTAATTTAAAAGAAAGTCGATGATTTGGAACTCCGAGATTAATATGAAGAACACAATCATTAAAATTATAATATTTCAGATTTTAATAACACAACCATTAATATTCTCATCTTTGATAGTATATGATTCATACAATTCACAATACGGACGAATCCGTTTACTCCTAGTGATGCGTGGCTGGCTATCCAGTTCCAACTAAAGCGAGTGAAAGGCAAGGAGGCTGTCTCTAGGCTCAGGGTCTATTAAATTTAATTCATCATGAAACTGAAAAGCTAATTAGAAGTGAAAGGAAGCAGGGACGGGGGCTGGGCCTGAAGGAGGAAGGACCCACCGGCCTCCCCGAGTTCCTACATCTGTATAGGGTAGCTTGTGAAACCCGTCTTGGAAACATTTCCTGAAAGTCATCTTGCCGTTGCTTTTATTTAACTGTTTGAAAACAGACCACCGGGTCCTTCATAAAGCAAGGAAGGCCACAGGCCCTGGGCATCTTCACGTCGATTTGATGGACGGGGGAGGCAAAGGAATCCAAATCCTCCTGGGCTGGGGCCTTGCTGCAGGAGGAAGGGTGGGGAGGAGCGTGGAGGGCAGGGAGACAGGAGCCGCCCCACTACCAGCAGGTGCAGTGTGGGCCGCTTGTCCCCAGAGGGCGACACCTGAGCAGATTCCATGAAGAGGGACCTAGGAGGATGGGGGCAGGCTCTGGCAGTCTGCAGGCTCTTGTCCTACCTGACAAGAAGAGCAAGCCCGCTATCTCTCTCTCTCTTTTTCTGTTTGTTTTGTTTTTAGAAAAATCAGTCTACTTGATAATGCATTCACAGTGTTGCTCATCCAGATTTTCTTCTGTGTTTGAGTAAGTGAATTTGATAGCTCTCTCCCTGGAAATTTCCAGGCCAAAGTGAACTAAAATAAGGCCGATTAGCCCCAGGCCTCCACTCCTGAAGATTCACTTTCATTTCCTTCAAGAAAACCACTAAAATCCCCTTGTTTAAGTTTTAGTGGAATTTCATGAGATCTTTCCAGAAACCATTCCCTTTTCTGACATTGAAAAATCCCCACTGCTGGTCTGAATGCAACTCTTTCGAGGCTGGATTTAATTTTACAGTATTTAAAAGTCTATTTTTAAGCACCTACTATTGCTAACTCACCGTATTTCTAAGGAAGCATCAGGACCCTGTGTGGAGGGCAGATGGATGGGTGTTGGGGTCCCCACGTCATGACTGACCTCAGCCAAGCAGCAATGGTCTGTGCGCAAAGCTGATGGGCACTGAGTATGGGAGCAAAGAAGTGGTCAGTTCAACACACTCTGCCCCACTGGGGTTCACATTCCAGATCCACTGCACTGCAGGGTTTGAGAGCTTGGATGAGATACGTAACTTCTCCACAACTCGATTTCCCCAGTTAGTGACCATAACCTCTTCATCAGGGAGTTGTTGCAAAAAATAAAAAAAAGAGGATAAGATGAGAAACCACGGCCTAGAAGGAAATCTTAGCAAAACATACATCTGATAAAGGACTTGTATCAAAAGTGTACACAGAGCCGGGGTGCCTGGGGGGCTCAGTCCTTAAGCATCTGCCTTTGGCTCAGGTCATGATCCCAGGGTTCTGGGATCGAGCCCTGCATTGGGCTCCCTGCTCAGCGGGAAGCCTGCTTCTCCCTCTCCCACTCCCCCTGCTTGTGTTCCCTCTCACTATGTCTCTGTCAAATAAATAAATAAAATATTAAAAAGAATACACAGAGCTTTTAAAATTCAACTATTAGAAAAAGAATGTACCCACTGGCCTGTGGACAAAAGATCTCAACAGACACCTCACCAAAGAGGAGAACCAGATGGCAAATAACCACATGAAGGGTGCTCCATGCCCCGTGTCCTGAGGGAACTGCAAATTAATTGCAGATGAAATTACTCACCCACTAAATGGCTAAAACCTGACAACAGATACTGGTGAAGATGTGCAGCAACAGGAATGGTCCTTCATGGCCGCTGGGAAGGCAAAATGGTGCCGCCATTTTGGAAGACAGTTTGGTGGTTTCTTACAAAGCTAAGCATGCTCTTACCTGTATGTTCCAGAAACCGTGCTCCTTGCTATTTGCCCAAATGAGTTGAAAATATGTCTCCACACAGAAATCTGCACACAAATATTTATAGACGCCTTATTCACAATTGCCAAAGTTTGGAAGCAACTCAGATGTCCCTTAATAGGTAAGCAGATAAGCTGGATCGGTCAGACAGTGGAATATTACTCAGCAGTGAAAAGGAATGCGCCATCAAACCGGAGCACCTGGAGAACCTTACATGCACATCACTAAGTCTGGTCTCAAGAGGCTACGTATGGTGCGACCCAAACTCTCTGACATTCTGGAAAACACAGAATTCAGCAGACAATAAGAAGATCAGTGGTCTGTCGGGGTTTCGGGTGTGGAGGGGTGAACAAGTGGAGCGCGGGGCACTTTCAGGGCCGTGAAAGAGTCCGTCTCATACTTTAGTGGTGGACACATGACATTGCCCGTTCGTCCAAACCCGTGGATTACAATGCCAAGGTTGAACCCTAATAGAAAACGTGCGCTTCAGTTAATCATCGCGTATCGGCGCCTGCTCATTAATTGTAGCCAATTTGCCACACTAAAGAATTAGTTAAAAATAAGGTGAATCAGGGACGGTATGTGCTGTGGTGAGTGCTGAATCATCATGATTCAGATTCAGATTCAAATCATCAGCGTGAGCCTGATGATTCACAGACACGTACCCTGGGGCAAATAATACATTACATGTTAATAAAATTTTTTAAAAAAATAAGGGGAATGAGGAAGGTGGTGACTGGGTGCACGGGAGCCCTGTGTTTTCTGCCGAATGTTCTGTAAACCTAAAACTGCTCTAAAAACAGTCTGTTGGTCTTTTATTTAAAATTAGATAACGTGTGCAAACTGGTCGAGTCAGTGAATGCACACGCAGTTTAAAAGTGTAACAGGAGTGGTGTGCTACGTGGTGGCACCAGAATATGTCACTAACCACCCCCTAGTAAGAAGTCGGAGATAGAAAGGACTCCGACAGAGCCTGGGCCGGCTGAGGAGAGAGCCCGGCCGACAGCCCCTTTCCCCGTCTGTCCTGGCAGTCATTCTTGCCCTCTGCCCTCACTCTCGGGGACGATACCTTTGCCGAAGTTCCCAGGTTTGCAAACCATTTCCTACAGCTCAATCGGAATCAATGTCCATCACGCAGGAGCAGAGTAGACATCGTCATACTGCACCTTTTTGTTAAAATTGAATACGATCTGGGGAGACGCTAACAGGGTTTGGCTTGTCTCTTGACGTCCTTGCAGTTCCCGGGTTTGTCCTTCTTAGTATTTCTCTCCAATCTCGCTGCGGCAGACCTTGTTCTAGTGCTTCCCTCTAGTGGTTACCTGCGGGTATAAGCTCTCAGCGGGGCAAAGGCAGGATGGTTCATTGCCCAAAACGAACATTTTGTGGGTTTGTTTCCAAATAAATGTAGCATGGTCGGGTAATACTTGCATGATGAGAGGAAATACGTGAATTTAAAAGCGGTCCCTTGGCATCTTGGTAAACACTACTTGGCCAGGCGGCCGCGTATCTCTGATTTGATAGGATGTGAAGGGCACGCCCACCTCTTCGGGATTCTTCCCCCAGAGGCATGGCAACTCTTCCATCCTGAGAAGCAAACCCAGACTGAGGGAGGTCTCGCAAAACAGCTGGCCAATACTCCTCAAAATTTGGGGGGGGGGGGCGGGGGTGAGGGGGCATGAAACCAAGGAAAGTCTGAGAACCTCAGACCAGACGGAGGAGGCGAAGGAGACCGAGCACAGAAGGCAAAGGACATGCCCTGGATTGGATTCTGGAAAGAACAGGGACGGCTGCGGAAACATGATGAAATCCTAGTCAAGTGTGGAGTTCAGTTCATAGTAATGTCTGGGTGTCCTTTCTTGGTCGTGAGGATGTAAGAAGCACGAGACATGAGCAGTAGGGGAACCTGGGTAACGCATATCTAGAAATTTCTGTGCCCCCTTTGGAAACTTTCATAAACCTAAATCTACCCTAAAATAAAAAAGGGTGCTTCATACATTTTCTTTAAAAAGACTGTTGTCGTTGTTATTTCAATCTTCCTCGGAGCCCCTCCCCTTCCTTCCTGACAATATAATCACCAGTTCCTAATATTTTTAACCAAATTCTGTAACTTTCTGCACAGCTCTTCAAATTCATTTAAAAAACAAAACATTGAATTTTTCACTTTATATGAATAAATTTTATAGTATTTTAATTTGTACCTTAATAAAATTTTTTAAAAAGATTTTATTTATTTATTTGACAGAGAGAGACCACAAGTAGGCAGAGAGGTAGGCAGAGAGAGAGGGGGAAGCAGGCTCCCTGCTGAGCAGAGAGCCTGATGTGGGGCTGGATCCCAGGACCCTGAGATCATGACCTGAGCCAAAGGCAGAGGCTTAAACCACTGAGCCACCCAGGAACCCCAATAAAATATTTTTTAAAAGAACAAAATTCTGTAAGTTCTAGCCACGGATTCTGATTTGATCCTCTAGCTCCTTCCATGTTGAGAATGTTTCTTCCTTCTTTTTTCCCTTCCTCCCTCTTCCTCTTATTCTTTTTTCCAATTTTGTGTGTGGGCGGGGGTGTCTTTCTTGTATAGAAATTTCTACTTTCTTTAGGCTTCCTTACTGGAGAGCGTCCCTATTTTTCCAAAGTGGCGAAGAAGAGTCCTCGGCAGGTGATGCTGTTTTGCAAACATCTTGTTCAGTTTTGCTGTGATTTTTGGACTCTTACTTGGCAGTCCTACCAGCTCGGAGGTTTACACTTAGAAAAATAATCAGCTTGTCTTAACTTACAAGGGAGCCACATAGGGTGCAGTTCACATGTCTGAAATGCACATCAAAATGCGGCTGTTTTCATTCCCACGTGACTCCTGTTCACACTGAGTGTGGCTCTGGTTCCAGCGGGTGGCTGCGGACCCCCACGGGGCGCTCCCTCCCTGATGAGAGGCCTTAGGAGGGTCAGCTGTTCCTGAGCACTTGGAGGGAACCATGAGGGGGGCGAGGCTGGGGGGTGTGGGCAGAGCCCCCTGTCTACACCCCTTGCCTCTGCCTGCACCTGCAGGCTGGGCTTGGATGGGCATCCACAGAGCCCAGGAGTCTCTCTCCTGTGGGAGTTTTCATTCTCATCAACCCTCCGCCGTCATTTATGTTTTCTAGCCGCTCCCACCTGATCCCCTGGATCCTGGTTCTTTGACTCCTGTCCGGGTAAATTTAGGGCAGCCTTGGCCCTGCCTCTCTTGCTCTCTCTGGCTCTAAATCCTGGACATGCTTGCCTTCCAGGGCAGGTTGTAGTCAGAACTGCTTTCTGTCTCATTGGCACCATGCGGTAGAGGCCGGTGTCCCTCTGGGACCTGAAGAAGGACCTGCCTGGTGTTCCCGGCCCTTTAGAGTGGGGGTGGGGTGGGGGCTTGGGGGGCAGTTGCTTTCTGGTTCTTGCTTCTTTCTCTCTTCTCTTTTTATTTTTGGTCTATTCAAGATATCTTAAAACCAAACAACAAAATCAGATTTCTTCAACTTCCTGCCAATTTTGGATCTTTTGCTAAAATAAAACCAAACAGTGCATGTCTCTTGACTTCTTCTGAATTCCATTTGCAATCCCTCTGCTCTGTGTGTATGTGTGTATCTTTCAAGCAACATTTAGCATGTATAATGTGCCAGGCACTATTCTAGGTGTTTTCACATGTTCATCTATTTCTCCCGGAAGCTGGGGGAGTTCAGCAGCCCTGCTATCCCCGAAGCCTAAAGGATACAACCTTTGAACGGCCCAACAGGACCTTGAACTCCAGGGGCACAGACCTAGAGACGTGCTCTTACTTGCCATCCTGTCCTTCTCTCCAAGAGCTTCAAGCGGGACCACTCCCTAATTTGTAGGGCACGGGGCAAAACAAAAATGCAGGACCCCTTGCTCAAAAATTATTACAAATCACAAGACGGGGCGGTAGAGGATTAAATCAAGATTAGAAGCCTCCAGAGTGCTCAAGAAGCAGCTCCATCTTCAAGAGCTGCTTTCTAGTACGTGCGTGCATGTGTGTATGTGTGTGTGTGCATGAGCCTATGTGCACTGTGTGAGATGGCGTGTGCACATGTATGTGCATCTGTGAAAAATTATTGCCAGTTTTATGTCGAGGGAAAAAGTGACACAGAAATTGTTCTGTTGTGTACCAGGTGTATCAGTTTTTGTACTGTAGTCCTGCTTTGTTTATTCCTCTAAAACGACAACTTAACTAGCCATTGGGTGGTCTCAATGGACAGTTCAATATCAAAACATCATATTAACCATTTCGGCATCAGACACAGCTCCCCCCTCCTTCCTGAAAGCCCATTAGTTCCCATCTTTGTGATTAGTTTGAAATAGTGTGTGACTGCAGCAAGACATAAAAAAAAAAAAGATAAAATAACAAAAAAAAGAACAATTGCCCCACATCTTTCCAAATGCATGAAATTCCATGAGCAGAGAAGGTATCCTACCTCCTAAATATATCGTTCTAAGTATTGGTGAGCATCAGACCAACGTAAGATTGTAAAATAAATCTACATAAGCAAGAAATCTCTACTTGGGCTACATTATTAATATGCATATATGATTTTATTTGATTGTCTTTATTTTTAAGTGATCTTAAACATAATTTCATTGCATTCTTTTTAAAATAACCAAAGACTTAGTTGACTTGAATAAGGACAGTGGTGAAGGTGAGGACCTCAAACCAAGCCTGAAAGTTGGTCTGGCCACAGCTGGGCAGGGACGGCCCCCAAGTGTGGCATCGCCGACCCTGCCCCCACGGGCTCCTCACTCCCGTGCATCACCCATGGAAGACAAGGAACCCCAAGGGAGCAGCTTCCCTGATACCAGCAAGACCAGGGGTCTGGGGCCACTTCCTTTTAACCATGATTATTTGTAAAAGTTAATCCAATGTATACAAAGTTACAGAACTAACTTATGAAAGCTAATGTGCCCACAGATCCTCAGCAGTAAAGTGTTTTGGGTCATCGCCGGCATCCTGGTGTGGGGCCAGGCAGGGGACAGGTGGACAAAGAGAGTCACGTGGGGTCCGCAGCCCAGCGCTGCCAAGTGCTGCAGCGGGCGGCCAGAGACCAGTCCAGTGGATCGTTGCCTCCGACAGCCGCATTCGGTGCGATTTTCCATTAACTGTGTATCATTCGGAGATCTTTCTGGCAGTATTTACTGAAGCTGAATGTAGACACATCCTGTGTCACAACAATTCGACTTCTAGGTGTCAGTCCGACAGAAATGTGAACATAGGTTTCCCCCCAAATTTTCGGAGAACATTCATAAAAGTTTAAATGTCCTGCTTTCATGTAATGAATCTAGATTTTTATATTAGCAACTCGGAAGCCAAAGCAAATGCATCTGCTGCCTGCCGTTCACGGCTTACAACCTTGGTCCCAGGACAGCAAGCCTGATTCATAGCTCAAGTTGCAATAGGATTCCGTAAGTTCTTCCGACTGCAGCGCCCCGAACCAATCCCTTCGCTGCCCCTCAGCTGAGGAGCGCAGGTCTCTCCAGGGCCGGGGGTGGCTGCCCATCACTTCGTGGGAGCTTGCTGGCTCATCCCTCAGTCCCACACAGGCGAGCGAGTCAACACTCAAGTACTTAGTTATCAGCACCCTTTCCCAGTGCGCATGCCAGACAACCGTCTGGGGTCTGGGCACATACACTTAACCTTACAAACGTTCTGTTACAGGAAATCCCATTATGACATCATTTTCCCTAAAGTAAACTGGGGGAAAGCTAGGGAAAGGGATGCTGGTCCACCGATGCTGCCGGGGAGACCCCCCCCTGCCGACCACGGGGCTACCTCCTCTTTGTCCCGTTTCCTCATTGCTAAATAAACTCTTACTGGACCACTCTGACTTCCCTCACAATTTCACACCTGAGGAAGACAGGATTCACATTTTAACGCTGGTTTAAACTCAAAGCATAATAAGAGTTAAGGATACTTTATGTGGTGGAAGGCAGCATCTGCCAATAGACTGCGCTAAGTCATCGAAGAGGCACACGGGAGCCGAGGCAGAGCACAGAGGCTTGACGGGCAAGCCTGCTGATCCAGGGCACTATCTTCTTTACCCAGATGCTCCGGGAATTACTTTTATATCTAACCTAGTACTGATGTGCACAAATTCTTTTTGAAATACATAAGCTATGCATGATCTCAAATGCTTTGTTTCCTACCCTAACGCACGTTACTTTTTGATGTTTTACGGTATGCACTAAATTTTTATTTATTTGTTTTAAAATTTATTTTATTTTTAAAGATTTGTTAACTTGAGAGAGAGAGAGTGTGCATGTGCATACAGCAAGGGAAGGAAGAGGGGCAGGGGCAGAGGGAGAAACTTAAGCAGACTCCCTGCTGAGTGTGGAGCCCAACATGGGGCTCAATCCCATGACCCTGAGATCATGACCTAAGCCGAAACCAAGAGTAGGAGGCTCAACTGCTGTGCTACCCAGACACCCCAGCAGTGAATTTTTAAATCGTCATTTAGTTACATGGAGAGAAAGGAAACAATGAGTGGTGCTAATCAAACTCAATCGAAAAGCCAGGCACAAGGCACTGAGGTTTTCTCTTCCGTGATTCAAGTTAGCAGCAACATGAGGAAAATGACTCACCTCCTCGATCAGGACTCCCACTCCACCTATACTTTTTAATTATAATATCGTAAAAAACAGTAAGTTGCAAAATATATTTGATTTTAACCCAAAAGCCAAAATTGGGGTCATTGGAGTTTTAAACAAAGTTTTATCTTAGACACAAAATACAAAAATACATATCTTTTGTTTTGTTTGGAAGAACATATTCTTAAACACATTTCAGCATGGCCTGGAGAAAATGAGTGTAGACCCGGGTCTATTTTTTCCACCTACTGTTTGTAAACTAGAGAAGGAAACCGTTTAATGAAGGAAACTCTTTAAACCGATGCCATTTACAAAAAAGGACAAGCAGAACAAGGGGGACTGATGTTATAAAGACGGTTGTGACAGCATTTGTGCGCATGATTCTCTGTTGGATGGAAAGGAAGGAGAGGTCTCCAGCGTGTCCTCAGCCGGGTAACAAGCACATGGACGCCAAGAACTCCAATGAAACCTCCACTTCCATAAGGCTAATAACGTGAGTATGTTTTCACAGCTGGGCTAATAGCAGCAGTTTAAAACAGAAGATTAGAAAGTAAAGGGCAAGTAGATTCCCTTATTATAAAGGTACTCGTTAACTTCTACTGGAGATTTGATTTTTACATAAGAAGAATTACAGCTATTTGTTCACTCCTTGCTCGCATCGTAAGAACTGGAATTACCCCACGGTAAAGTTTCTGAAGTGACTGAAATTAGCCAGGGAAAAAAAACAAATACATGTTAGGTGTAGACACAGGAGAGAATGACTTTCCTCTTGTGAAAAATACCTGGTGGTCCATCGGGCGATGTAATATTACAGATAAACATTACAGACTTGAAGTAAACCACAGGAATTTAAATAATACCTGGATTTTAAGTGCAACTGCTTAATATATTTCAGTGTAAGATTTTAATTGATTTTTCATGGGTCAAATGCACGATTTCTACTTTTTTTCTTTTTTTTCTTTCTATTTATTTTTTTAACTTTCCACCATGTTAACTGCCAGAGGAGAGGGCCATACTTGACATAAAGACAAAGGCCGGATCCTGAGACTTCCCAAGAACATCCTAATGACCCACAGACGCCGACACTGGTTCTGCAGCAGATAATGGAACGCCGTTTGGGAAGAAATGACTCTTGTCCCCTTGTCACCTGTGCTCCCTGCCGGTCAGGAAGCCACGACTCAGTCGTCCAACATGGCATCACAGTGAGAAGCCTACTCTATCTTTCCCTAAACAGGCCCTATTTCTTGTAATCCACATGACACCCTTTGGCTGTGGTCGTCTGCTAAATTTCCTGTTTTGGTCTAGTTTCAGTGAATCAAAATAAGGAGCTCCCAGGAAAGGCTACGGTTAACTACTGTTTTTCTTCCTTTGGGTATTTCCAGTGAAGTGTCTTCTCCTTAGAGGCACAGAGGAAGGAGGGAGTCCAGCCACAGACAAGGTGTAAGTAGGTCACAGGAGCTTCAAGGCACCAAAAAACGTGCCGTCCCCGTCGCGCGATATTTTAGCGTCCTCCCGGGGTATTGCAAGCTGGAGCTCATCTCCTTCTTCCAGCTTTGCGATGCCTGGAAAACAATGATTTACAGGGACTTTAAGTGGTTGTATAGCGCCCGAGGAGGGTCGGGGGGTGCAGTAAATAAACGATGTGATTTTGGAAAAATATTAACATAGGCATTCACACTTCAAGTGACACCAGCGGACTTCTACTACTTCTACTACTACTACTACTACTACTTCTACTACTACTACTTCTACTACTACGACTACTACTTCTACTACTACTTCTACTACTACTACTACTACTTCTACTACTACTACTTCTACTACTACGACTACTTCTACTACTACTACTACTTCTACTACTACTTCAACTACTACTACTACTACTTCTACTACTACTATGACTACGACTACTACTACGACTACTTCTACTACTACTTCTACTACTACTTCTACGACTACGACTACGACTACTACTACTACTACGACGACTACTACTACTACTACTTCTACGACTACGACTACGACTACTACTACTTCTACTACTACAACTACTACTACTACTTCTACTACTACTACTACTTCTACTACTACAACTACTTCTACTACTTCTACTACTACTACTTCTACTACTACGACTACTACTACGACTACTACTCTACCAGCCTAAAAACAAAAACAAACTAAAGCAAATGAGCAGAAAGATTTACAACAGATAGAAATGTGTGTCTCACCTACTGTCCATAAAATGGAGACTCTGAACAGAAAGCAATGCTTTTGTTTCGTTTTGTTTTAAAAGATTTTATTTATTTATTTCACAGAGGGAGAGATCACAAGCAGGCAGAGAGGCAGGCAGAGAGAGAGGGGGAAGCAGGCTCCCTGCTGAGCAGAGAGCCCGATGCGGGGCTCGATCCCAGGACCCTGAGATCATGATCTGAGCCGAAGGCAGAGGCTTTAACCCACTGAGCCACCCAGGCGCCCCAGAAAGCAATGTTTTATTTGAAGAAAAAAAGTTAAGTAAATCATAGCACATCCCTTGTTGGGATATTGTATGGTCAAAAGTGGTTTTGCTTCATTTTATTGACAAAAATGTTTATGATAGTGTTAAAAAAAAATTTTAAATAAAAATACAAAATAGAAATACAAAAAGTACGCACACATTAGGCGGTATGTATATACTGCATAGACACTACATGAATACACACTTAAATGTGTATATAAGATGTGTATATTACTAAGAATAAAAAACAAAACACCACTTATCAGCAAAGCCCATCCATTAATGTAGTTTTTCTCTGGAGTCCAGACCATGGGGTTAGGAGACATTTGGATTATTTTTGATAGTCTTCTATATTTCCATGTTTCCTTAAATGACCATATTTGTTCTCATAATCAAAAGCAAAAAAATACTTAGCTTCTCAATGCTAACCAATAAATCTGTATGTGCCTAATTTGCAATGATGTGTTCCGTGATTCAGGAACACAGAATACAATTCAGGAACTATACTCAGTACATCAGTAGGGACCTCATTTTAAAAGACAAACATGAAGGAAAAGAAAGGATGATCAGGGGAGAAGAAACAAAGAAAGTAACAAACAAAATAATATCGAAGTTGTTCTCATTTTCAACCAACAATTAAAAAGAAGCAGCTGCGTGTTCATGAAAATGCCGTGAAAATGTATTTACATGAATGATGTTATGTATGCCCAAAGCACCCAGATCTCCTCAGGCAATAGCCAGTCGGTGTTTATTCATCGAAACTTACGATGTACCAGACACCTTTCTAGACACGCACAGGGGCAGTGATCAGAATGACAAAAGATTCTGTCTCCAAGGATCTTGGTGTTTTGTAACAGACTATGATAGACAACAAACAAAAGAACACAGTTTCAGGTATCGCGAAGGGCGACGTGCACACTCTTTAGGATTAGCAAAGCCTTTGATGACGTGAAACATTAAAAAAAAAACAAAAAACTGGAATTTATTTGTTGACTAGATCAGTGGTTATCACAGAGACTGGGGGGAATTTAGTATTTTGACAAAGGCTACTGATCACGGAGCATTAAGTGATACTAACTCTCAAAATAAAGGCAGCTGTGAACGGACGATTTTCAAGTAGATTCTGTTTGAAACTCTAACTCTGAGTTATTGGCTCTTTCAATCCTTCCGGGTCGGACAGCCGAGCTCTAACTTCTACAACAGACGCTCGGTTTGCTTGGGAAACACAGCGATCCAGCCGTGCGGGGGGCCGTGCTTGGTGCTACGCCGGGCGTTTTTTCCCAGGTTCTTATGTAGGAAGCACCGCAGGTTCTTAGATACCAATAGGTCGTTTGAATGGTGTTAAGCAGATCGGTGCTAGGACAGCTGACACCTGCAGACCTGATCGCCCTGGAGAAGGGCCCTCACACGTCGCACCAGGCTCCAGCTGAGACACGGCTCTGAGGTCTGGTGAGCTCGTCTTGGAGGCGAGGCCCCGGGGGAGAAAGCGAGGCCCCGGGGGAGAAAGCGTGGCCGGGCGTGAGCACCGAGGGGCAATGACCAGACGCAGCCAGCGTGTTAAGTGCCACGGTGCCTGCACTCAGTCCCGACGGGGCGGCTGCGCCTCTCCGTGGGTTTCCTGCAACCCCAGGATGCTGGTCATCGCTGGGCACAGGGGAACATCTCTTTATGAAAATTAGGGGGTTTCGACTCAGCACACTTCCTCATCATCCCCTTACAGCTGTTTGTGGCTGCGGGTCCACATGGACAACCGCCTCCGATTTTCCTTCCTTCCTGACTGATTGTGCACTTGGTAGCAACCGCCTTGGGGACTTAGGGCTGCAGAGGACGCGGCCCGGCCCCAGGCCCGTGTGTCAGCGAACTGCCTGGGACCGAATATATTCCTCAGGGTTCTCAAGGGATGTGTCAAAATCACCAGGGAGTAATAAATGTGTTAAAGGCTAATATGGTTTTTTTTTCCTCCCCTAATACCAGCTTTGATGACTTTACCCCCCAAACAAAATGAAGACTGTGTCAATTACAGCCTGGAGTCCTCCCTTTCTCCTTCTTTTCTCTGCGCCTCTTCGCTGCCCCTGAGAGGAAGGAGCCTTGCTCCTGCACCTTCCTGTCCCAAAGTCGCCTGCCCGGTCCACGAGCACCAGATGTCACCTGAAGGAGAGGGACAGAAAGCTGATGGGCAACCTGACCGGACCCTCAACCTGGTCAGGAGCATGTCTTCAGCGGCACGTAAAACAAGAACACAGAGAAAAAAAGGCTTTGGGGGCTCACACTCTGGGGCCAGACCTGTTGGTTTAATCCAGGAACTAGGAAGCTGTGCCGTCGGGGACAACATGAGCTACCTCTCTGTGCCTCACACGCCGCCTCCCTTAAACGGGGGGGGGGGGTCAGACGAAGGAGCCCAGGTCAGGTGCAGACGAGGGTGCCAAGCACATGGAAATCATTCCCTGGTTCTCACACGGTATTATCTACCGCAGGAAGTGCAGTTTAGGACTGCTCTCCGTGCTGACCGCCAGCACGTTAGGGCCCCTTCTCCATTTACAGAAGAGCGATAGAACTATGAGTAATGACTGCATCTGTTTCGATCCAAATGAACTAGCATATCCTTCAGAGAATAAACACCACACTGCATATCGAGGACTACCCTTCTATTTATACAGAACTGTTATTTACCAGCTGAATAACAGGAATTATTGGGTAGTGTTTCAGGCATATTTTGAATACATCGGAACAAAGTCACCAGACTCAGTTCGTCCCCAAAGACGTGGACTTTTTTCCTCTGTATTAGGTGTCCCATGGCAAAGGTGTTATCGGTGTATAAAACCTGAGGAACAAACCAGAGATGCGGGTCAGAAGTGAGCACAGAAGGGAGACATGGGCGGAGGCGGCAGGGGGGCGGGGACCGACCTGACCGTATATGAAGAAGTAGCCGGCTTCTTTCACCAGGATTTTGTTTTCCTTCTCCTCCAGGGCTTTTCCTCTTTTAAAGCTCAGCAGCCACGGAACGAACGTGTAAGCTCCTGTGACAAAGACAGAAACCTGGTGAGAAGAGCAGGTGTTCACGCCCAATCAGCAGCTAGACCCGAGTCTAAAACTTAGAGGAGAAATTCATCTTTAAAAAAAGAGACAGGGGCACCTGAGTGGCTCAGTGGGTTAAAGCCTCTGCCTTCGGCTCAGGTCATGATCTCAGGGTCCTGGGATCGAGCCCCGCATCGGGCTCTCTGCTCAGCGGGGAGCCTGCTTCCCCCTCTCTCTCTGCCTGCCTCTCTGCCTACTTGTGATCTTTCTCCCTCTGTGTCAGATAAATAAATAAAGTCTTTATAAGAAATAAAAAATAAAAAAGGAGACCATCAGGATGCCCCCCTGGTGCCTCAGCCATGACTTTTGGCACATGACCCCCCGCACCCCCATACATGGAGCCCCCAGGGCAAGCACATCCTAAGCAATGTCTGCGGTTTCTTCTATTCTTGTGTATTTCAGCAACGTTTGCCAGAAAGCCTGGTCTGGCTACGACCGAAGGGACCAAATGTCTCTAAAGGACACACTCACAGAGGTTTTCTGGCTTTCCTTTGGTTCGTGGAGAAGACGGAGTTAGGATGGGGAGATTTCAGCCAAGGGCATGGGGGAAGAAGGGGAAGAAGCCCCTCCCCAGCGGGGCACTAAAACCAGGCTTCGGGGCATTGAGGGAAGGGACCGAGACCAACTTCTACTAGGACGTGGGCAAGGAGCTCGGCGATAGTCGTCTGTGACATTCAGGTTGAAGTGGTCACAGGTCAGCACACACATTCCCCTCCGTGAGCCCTCAGATTTCACAGGGGGAGTGAGGGGGAGCCACGAGGGCAAGAGCAAGAGGAAGGGAGCACAGAGCCACCAGTGGCTACAGGAACAGGTGGGCAGGAGGGGACCCGCCTCAGTGCGGGAACCCTGGGACAGACTCTGGGACAGACACCTGCAAGCAAGGTACAAATCCTCCTCTGCTGTGAAGTCACAGCGTTAAATTCACTGGATTTCTCACCATCTGTAAAAATGCCGCAGTAAACGGTGAACCCTGAGGCTAGGTTAAGAATGCAGGGTCAGGGGTAATAAATAAAATGGCATAAAACAAGTGAAAAGAAGATTAGGGAAGTGGTAATATAAGGAGAGAACAGTGAAATGAAACTGTGGCCTAAAATAGTCTAAAAGCTATTCCCTTGTAAAGGGTGATGCTGGGCCACACATGTCCCCAGGCTTCACCTTGGCCGCAGCAAAGAAGGAAATAATGAAACTCAGGGTCCGCAGGGCAATAGGCCAGAAGCTCAGGGAAGAACAACTTGTCCTGGATTGAGTTTCAAGAACAATTTCCCTGCGGATTTTTGTGAGGGGAACTTACATAGGAAGTGCTAAGGGAACGTGCCTGCTTTAGCTAGCTCCCCCAACCCTACATGTCTCAACTTCTTCCGAATACAATGCTGGAGGGAAGAGTGTAAAACAAAAACCCCGTATTTTCTCAACGCTTTGGAGAAGTAAAAGCCCGAGGTGATCACACAAAGCAGAGGACACTGCGGATGTGGGTTCCATTGCCCCCAGCAGCCCTCCACGTCGGCGCAGACAGGCGGCTGTGGGGGAGACCACGAAAGGGGCCACAGCTGCCCGTGGACACGGGGCTCTCAGGCCTGATCACCCAGCTCTGCTGCTCCCTGGAAGGTCCGTGAGGAAACCGAACTTGGATGGAAGCCCTCCGGTGCCCCACTGGAAGGGGACAGTCCCTGGAGGACGGGACTCCTCAGGGACAAGTCTCAGAGGCAAACTCATCATCCCGTCTTGACACAGCAGCAAGGCCGTGGGAAGATGAGAATACCGTCGTTTTCCACTGATTTAAATGAGATCCTGTCCTCGAGGCACTTCTAATGACAGACTGCCCAAGATGCAGGGAAGAATGAATTCTCGTGCTGTTACTCCTGTGAAATGCAGCGGATGACGAAAGGGGCCCCTCTCGCGGCCGTGAGGACACACGCCTGGTGCGCTGACCGAAGAGCCCTTTTCTCCCTTGCAAACAGCACACGCCCAAGATTCGGACCTCTCCGACTCCAGGGGCCACCGAGGTCAGCTCCCTGCTACCTCCCCGGGCCTGAGACGATGCCCCCAGAGGACAGGCAGCCAAGGGTCACCGGATTGACGACCTCACCTTTAAACATAAACTAACTCAAAGTGGTGGTGCGCTACACAGTTGTCCATAAGCATCCCATTGCATTTTAAAAGCATCACATTATTTACTCATTTATTTCTGAAAGCATTTCATGAGCTGGTTGCCGGAGCTGTGCAAGATGGAAGCCACCACAGACGTAAGTCGTACTCAGGAGGCGAAGGAAAATGCTCATTTCCAAAACTGCTTACTTATATTCTGGCTGGAGATATTTCTTGACTGTACTTTTTTTTTTTTGTTTCCAGCACCTTAAGTTGATTTCCTATTTCTTTAGGAACGGCTTTTGTTTATGTCCATGTATAAAATTAGTGAGCTGGTTTGCAAATTTCACTGCTGCGTTGTTAGAATATAAAACAAAAGAAGTAGTTATTAGGTATATATTCTTATGTTCTCTTGACATTTGCTTTTGGCATTTTTGTCCTATCTTGCTGGAAATATTCTTCCTACAGACAGTCCGTGGTTACTGGTTTTTAGGTACGGTCTGTATTTCTGCCCCCTGCACACATCCACACACACACGTTACACACACACACGTTGCACACACACACACACACACACACACACGCATGCGCAGGTACACCTGTGAACTACACAGCTTGAGGCCAAACGTCAAGAACACAGCCCTGCCCGGCATCTGTGCTTGGTGAGTACGTGCTGAGTGAATCTCAAATCCTTTAAGAAAGCAGACGAAACAATACATTAAGAGCTAAAGTGACTATAAACTTAAGCGTAAATATTACAACATGTTTCTACATCTTAAAACTTACTGAGATTTTTAGCACGCTAATTAGAGTACGGATAAAGGCTGACAAGTAAATACGCATGAAGAACCCATTCTGGAGGATGCCTTTCTAAACTAGAATGCATCCCCACCAATAAATATTTGAGAATTTGTAAGTAAACTCCAGGAGTGTTACTGCTTCTCTTTATCGCTGTTAGTCCACAGCTAAACACAGATGTGCTGTGGTGTAAGCCTGACCTTCCCAGTTCCACTGAGCTGTAAATACTTGAGGTATTTAAATGTCTCTGAAAGCTTAAAACTGATGTGTAAAATGATACTGAAATGAAATTAACAGAATGCCAGTATTAATACATGAAAATAATTTACACTAGACTTGAAAGGGCCTGCTCTTAAAAAGAGTAGCTCTTTCGTGATCTGACTTACATGAAAACATAAAGTTTGGGTTGATAACATTTTATAGAAATACGATGAGCACTGGGTATTATGCACAACGAATGAATCATTGAACACGACATCAAAAACAAATGATGTACTATATATTGGCTAAATGAATATAAATTTTAAAAAACTGAAAAAAATAAAAGGCCCAATTAATTCTTGAACCAAAAAAAAAAGAAAAGAAAAATTAGATATATTTCATGGGTACTTGGTTTTTTTATTCTACTTTGTGAATAGATTTCCTTGCAAACATTCATACTTCTGATGTCGCCTCCTGCAGTAACTAAAAAAACACTACGGAGAGCAGCTGTCAATCACAGCTATTGTATTTGGTTCCCTCTCTTGATTTTTTAATCTTAGTATCATACAGCTCCTGGAAATAGTTTTAGGGGATAAGATACTGATAATACTTTTTTAGAAGGCAGATTACATCAACTAATTCAAGAAGTAGTAATTTTTTTATATATAAAAAGAGTGGTTTTTGGCATGGAAACCCACAATTATGACGGGATTGATTCTGTAGCTGGGGCGGGGCTGTGGGGGCTGATTAATACAAAGGGCCATTGGAGACCCCTGTTGGGCTGTGTGACCAGTGGAGAGAAATGATTATTCTCTTCTAGAAATATCACTCTGTGGCTACCAGACAAGAAAAGGTACAAAATGGGGGACAAGGAAACCAGTCAAAGGGAAAGATGACGGGGGTCTGGACCAGGATGGGGAGATGAGAATGAACAAGAATAGATTAATTCAGGTTATGTTCATGAAGAACAACTGATAGAGTTTTGAGATTAATGTATGGAGTCAGAGGGAACAGGCAAGAATGACACCCAAAATTCTGCCTGAAACAACCTAAGACACAGTCATCACACTCACCGAAATTGGGTTGCTTGAAGAGGAAATTTGGGGACAAGTCCTACAGTCCAGCTGAGATGCCACCCAGTTGTAGGAAGAGATGTTAAATAGACAGAGTGTATATAGGCTTGGAGTTAAGTGGTTTGGGCTAAAGATCTACATTTAAACCATCAGCACATACATGCTAAGTGACAATATCAGAGCATTTAAGAATGCCAAAGGAAAAAGAAGAATGAAAAGAGAATAAGACTATATCAGAGGACTGAAGAACATCTATATTGAGGAAATACATGTAAGAGTAATATGCAAAGAAATTAAAAAGGGTAAGGAAATGACTACAGAAATATACCACGGGCAGCATGTGTTTCAAGAAGGGAGTCATCAAGTGTCAAAATTCTATTGGGACATTAAAAGTAAATTTCATCATTGCTTGTACAAAATAATTAGATGGCAAGGCAGAAATAAATAAGAAACTTCCGCTGTCAACACAATTGTGGAAATAATGTCTGTCCTCTTTTACCTCCTGTTGGGTCATGTGAAAGAAGCAGACAGATGCATGTTCTCCAGAGTAGCTGTACAGGCTGCCAGAAGTCAGAGGATCACACTGGGGCTGGGTGTGGAAGGGGAAGGGGACAGCCAGAAAACAGTGACAGGTCCTGTCAGTGGCCAACTTACAAAGAGCCAGCAAAAATCAACTCCCTAACAGTGAAGAAGCCCTTGTATGCATACAGAAATCTTCGGCAACCTCACAGTCCAGTAAATTTCCAGTTGGCTAGAAGAACTTGGGAGACAAGGAGGAAAAAAAATCATTGAAATGAAAATGAAAGTTTCAGAATGGGAAACAGGTATCGGGCACAACAAAGATGGAAATAAAGAGTTTAGAATTTGAAAAATATATGTAGAACTATAAAGTATATAGGAGCTATAAGACAGGTCAAGAACGACCAGCACACATGTAATTGGAACCCTGGCAGACAAAACCAGCAACAACAGAAGTTAAGCAGAGCAACCACAGATGGAGGGGTGCCCCCCGGGCCAGGAAAGTCGATTCCAGATAGCTTCATTAGTTGTGGGTGGCCGCTGTAACAAACCAGCACATACTCAGTGGCTTAAAACAACACACATTTACTATCTCACAGTTCTAAACATCAGAAGTCTCCTGGGCAAAAAGCAAGGTTTTGGCAAGTCTGTGCTCTTCCTGGAAGCTGCAGAGCCCATCCCTTGCCTTTTCCAGCTCCTACAGTCGGCCTGCTTTCCTTGGTTCCCAGCCTCCTCTGTCTTCCCAGGCACCAAACCCATCATTCCCATCTTGACTTCCATCATCACATCGCCTCTCTGACTGTGACCTGACCAACTTGCCCTGTAAGGACACTTGTCATTACCCTGGGCTCACCCAGATCAGCCAGGACGTAGTTCCCCCAGATCGTCATCACACCTGCAAAGTGCCCTTTCCCGTGTGACCTACAATACTCACAAGTCTCGGGGATGAGGCTGTAGACATCTTGGTGAGCTATTAGGCTACCTAGTGCAGCAGTCAACCCTGAGATACAGAGGGAAATACGTACTGACTTTTTAAGGCAAATAAATAATTCTATATATAATCAGGCAAGAAAGTCAAGCCACTTATAAGAAGAAAAATTACTGTTACTTTAGTTTTCTTCAAAGTGCATTTAATGCTAAAAGGGAGTAGAGAAATTCCTACAACTCAAGTAAAGAAAGGGGAAACTGGGGATTTTGCATCTAGCCATCTGTCCTTAACATATAGAAACTACAAAGATAAAGGTTTATTAATGCAGAAGCTTAATGAACATTTTTCTCATGAGCCCAATTTGAGTAAACTAGACAAGAGTAAAATTCAGGAAACTAAGACATGAATGAGGAAAGCACAATAAAAGCACTTGCAATGAATATTGACTATATTTATCTGTAAAACCAAGAAAAACAAAAGCACATAAAGAGAAAGAAATAGTTTTATGTCATGACAATGTAAAAATTATAAAGTTTACAAATACAGAGAAGTAAAGGAGGGAAAATATTGATAGCAAATTCATCAACTGCCTCATTTGTAATACCTGGGACTCCAAGGCTGTGTATTAAAGTTGACAGATCAAGGAACAGAAATATAGATATTTTAATAATACATGCATAAACATTTAGAAATATAATATTGGTTCCCCAAAAATGTATGGTAGGGGACAGAAAGAATATATAGAATTAAGAGGAATCATATTAATTTTATTCTAGACCAGAATGGTCAATAGATGTTCCCTAAAGATGTAATTATAGATTTCCCAGTAATGTCATAGAAAATGGCAGAGTACAAAGTTCAAATAATAAGCCCCTCCACCAGAATAGCAATTAAGCTGGCAAAACTTACAGAATCAATATCTTTGAATATATGAAATCTAATAAAAAAACTTACAGCAACCAAGAGAGTACTTACTGAAAAAAAAAAGGCTATTAAATTTTAGTAAGGAAGTACTGTATTTTTGCTTAC
Source organism: Procyon lotor (assembly GCA_028646535.1). NCBI lineage: Eukaryota > Metazoa > Chordata > Mammalia > Carnivora > Procyonidae > Procyon > Procyon lotor. Next base: position 164,465,336 of record CM053605.1, read on the forward strand.
GCATTTGCTATCTCCCATTCTCCAACATGGCAGGAACCATGGAGACGATGGCCTGAGTTCCAGGTGGCACCTTGTTGGAACTGTTGGGTATAATACCTACTTTGTTCTCAAATCATCATCACCGTAAATCTCAATGATGCGGGACTTGATCCCATGACCCTGAGATCATAACCTGAGCAGAAACCAAGAGTCAGATGCCTTACTGACTGCACCACATCCCCCTCCCCAGGTGCCCCTGTCTGGAGATTTCTTTCAGATAGGAGCAGGTCCCCAGCCTGGTGTCAGTCAAAAACTTTAAAGATGTCTACTACCTGTAGCCTTCTGGAACAAGGGACAGCAGACTGACAAAAGCATACAAAGGAAACTGAAAATTATGGATCATTCCTAGGAAAAAAAAAAAAGAAATTGGCAAAACCATTTTTGAGGAAACTCAGATGTTGAACTTACTAGACAAAGATTTACATCTTTCGAATATGCTTAAAGAGCTAAGGGAAACCACAAAGAGCCTAAGAAACCTAGGAGAATTATGTATAAACAAACAGACACCATCAGCAAACAGATAAAAAGTATTTTGTTAAAAAGGAACCAAATAGAACTTGAGAGCTAAAAAGTAAAATAGCTAAAATAAAAAAAAATTCAGTAGAGAGGTTACAGAACAAATTAAGCAGGCAGAAAGCAGAATCCACAAATCTGAAAATAGAAGAATTAAAATTATCCAATCTGAGGAGCAGAAAGAAAAGAAATGAAAGGAAGTGAACTGAGCATAGGGGCCCTCAATCAGACTAACATTTGCATTATGGGAGTCCCAGAAGGAGCAGAGAAAGGAGCAGAAACAGTATTTGAAGAAATAAGGGCCAAATGCTTCTTAACTTGGGAGAAAGAATGCATACACACATCCAAAGAAACTGAATGAATTCTAAAAAGGATAAACTCAGGAATGCCTACATGACTCAGTTGGTTAAGCATCTGCCTTTGGCTCAGGTCATGATCCCAGGGTCCTGGGATCGAGTCCCGCATCAGGCTTCTTGCTCAGCAGGGATCCTGATTCTCCCTCTGCCTGCTGTCCCCTGCTCCTGCTTATTCTCTCTCCAACAAATAAATAAATGAAATCTTCTTTAAAAATAATAAAAAGGATAAACTCAAAGAGATCCATACCAAGGTGAATTATAATTAAGCAGTCAAAAGAAAGGACAAGGAGGAAATCTTGAGAGGAGCAGGAGAGAAGCAATTCTTCCAGTAGAAGGGATGCTCAATATAAGGGATGCTCAATTAACAGTTGATATCTCACTTGAAACTATGTAGGCAAAAGGCAGTGGGATGGATGAAGGATTATTTCAGCAAGGTGCAGCATAGTAAGCCTTACGCATCATCCCTCCACAGAAACACAGATGTAACAATGCCTTGCAAATGCCAAATACCTTGAAAAGAAATTCAGAATCCAGCTAAGAAGTAGGAACTAAGTAGTAAAGCACAAAGTGAGAAGCAGTTGACATTTATATAGGTAAGAGGAGCAATTTCAATTTACCCCCATCAGTCCCTCCCCCAGACAGGCCTCGGTCAGCACCAAGAAGACAGCCTCCGTCTGTGATTCCCCCATAGAGGGATGGGGAGATCTGAGTGTGCAGCTGGCCACGTGGCCTCTCAGAGCACTTTCTCTGGAGCTGGTTTCCATCTTGCCCCATATTTTGTACTGAATGATCACAAGAGCTTGGTCCCTGTGACAGTACGAAACAAAGAAAAGGGGAGGACATTCTTTCCTACCCAGCAGTTTGTTTTGTTTTACAGGACTGGGGAAAAGCAGAGAACAGATTCTTTTCCTCCAGGAGGGAAAGGAGGAAGCAAAGGCCACCTTGCTCCTGGTCTTACAGTGGCTAATAGCAAGCACTGCTGACCAATAAAAGTGTTTCCTGGTCAAAATCAGTCCATGAGGAGTAGCAGAGGTAGCTGCATAGACAACAAAGGAACGCTGCAAGGAAGGTGAAGAATCAAGAAAATCCAACACAATCAAAGGGATAAAACAAATCTCCAGTAAACCTGACAGAAATGGCTATAATGAGTGGAGATCACTATGAACTCCAGTATAAAAATGAAAAGACAAAAGTACTAAAAGAATTTTAACTACAGTACTTTGTTAATAGACACATAATATAAAAAGATGTAAATCAAAGTTAAGTTGTTATCAGCTTAAAATAAACTACTATAACTAAGTGGCTTTATGTAAGTGTCACAGGAAACACAAATTTAAAAACTTGTAGTAGACACCCCCAGTACAAAGAGAAAGGAATCAAAACACATCAATGCACAAAATAATCAAGTCACAAAGGAAGACATCAAGAGAGGAAGAAAGGAACTACAAAACAGCCAGAAAACAATTAGCAAAAGGAAAATAATAAATCCTCACGATCAATAATTACTTTAAATGTAAATGGATTAGGTTCCCCAATCAAAAGGCATAGAATGGCTGAATGAATTGAAGGGAAAACAAAATCTAACCTTATTCTGCCTACAAAAAACTCACTTCAGCTGTAAGGACACACAGAGTGAAGGGCTGGAAAATGATATTTCATACAAATGGTAAACAAAAGAGACAAGAAGTGGATATTCTTATATTAGACAAAAGAGACTTCAAGTAACAAAATGTCACAAGGGACAAAGAAGGTCAATATATGATGACAAGTGGATCGATTCATCAAGAGGATATGACAAGTGTATATATATATACGTATATATATATATACACTTGTCATATCCTCTTGTTATATCCTCTTGTTATATCCAAGGATACTTGTTATATCCATCAAGAGGAATCGAGAGGATATAACAAGTGTGTGTATATATGTGTATATATATATATATACACACACATACATACAAATTCAACACCAGAGTCCCTAAATGTATACAGCAAATATTAACACATTTGAAAAGAGAAACAGACAAAAACACAATAAGAGCAGGAGAATTCAATTCCCTACTTTCAATAATGGATAGGTCATTCAAAAAAAAAAAATCAATAAGGAATAGTGTGTTTGAACAACACTACAGACTTGAAGGACTTAACGGATATACATAGATTATTCCTTTTTTTTTTAAGATTTTATTCACTTATCTGACAGAGAGAAAGAGATCACAAGTAGGCAGAGAGGCAGGCAGAGTGGAGAGGGGAAAGCAGGCTCCCCGCTGAGCAGAGAGCCCGACGCGGGGCTTGATCCCAGGACCCTGAGATCATGACCTGAGCCGAAGGCAGAGGCTTAACCCACTGAGCCACCCAGGCGCCCCTACACAGAATATTCTTTCCTACAGTAGCAGAATGTGCATTCTTCCCAAGTGCACATAGAGAATTCTCCAGGATAAATAAAATGCTAGGGCACAAAACAAATTTGAACAGATTTAAGAAGACTGAAATCACATCAAGTATCTTTTCCAACCACAATGACATGAAAGTAGAAATCAGTAACAGGAGAAAAATAGGAAAGCTCAAAACTACAGGGAAATTAAACAATACACTCCTGAACAACTAATGGGTCAAATGAAATCAGAAGGTTAAGTTCGAAAATATTGTGAGACAAGTGAAAATGGAAACACAACCTACCAGACCTTATGGGTTGCCGGCAAGCAGCGGTGGTGACGATGCCCATGCCCACTAACAGTTCCATGCTGCTCAAGGCTGCTGGTGTCACCTGGACACCAGGTGACACTGGTGTCACTAACCTATGTGTCCAAGCGGCAAAGCCCGTGGGTAAGCTCCCCAAGGTCAGTGGAGAGCAGCCACCAACCAGGAAGATCACACAGAATCCTCTGTGAGACTCATTCAGGATCAAGTAGCTGCTTCATCTTTCTGTGTGATGGAGAGCACTTTTGTTTTGGCCAAATGTGTAGAACAAACTTTCCCTAAACCATATTTCTAAAATTTTATCTTTGGTCCTTAAGGTCTTCTTCTGACTTAAGTTCTTAGCAAACAGTCTGCTGCCTACTGAAGTTGCAAACATAGGACTTTGGGGAACACAGAGCGATAAATAATAACAGGATTTCCAATGGTTTAGTACTTGTGTTACATTTGGGATAATTAAGGCCACTTAGAAAAATACAGATGTAAGACAGCCCTCCTGGCACTCATCACAAAGGCCCATCCAAATTCATTCTCTGGGCTCTTTCTTGTTTCTCCATTCCCGGCCCCCAGCTTAGCCCTCTGACATTTGTGAACTCCCCATTTTGGTTCACAGCCCAGACATTCCCCAGCCCCCCGCCTGCTGGAGTTTTCCCCAAGGCACTTAATTTTATCCTTCTACATTTCACTTGTTCATTAGCTTCCCCTCCCTCCCCCGTTTCCCCTCATCCAAGGTAAATTCCATGAAGGTAAAGAACAACACACATTTTATTCTTTGCTAAGCCCCACAGCCCACACGGTAAGTAGAACATTGTATGTCTTTAACCAATCCATGCAAAATATAAAGCAATCATTTCACAGTGGATTATCATAAAAGTGTTCATTTGCACATACTACGTATTTACTAATAATTAAAATAAAGTGTTTACGGTATGTTCAGTTTCATCTTCATCCTATTGTGATTTCTAAAACCTAATAAAATAGGGCAATTAATATTTGTGAAGATGACCTCGAGTCACCAGAGAAGGCAAAATGATTTCTAAAAAAATAAAGAAAAAAACTTAAATGTGGCTTAGTATCAGTTTTACCGTATGCTAATTGTTTTAAATTTCTAAGTATCTGTGTCTCTAAGATAATTCCGTTTGTTAGATTATTACATCAGCCTAAATGTTTATTCCCCAATCATTCTGAATGCACTGAAGTTTCTTATTTTACATCTGATTCTGAGAAATTGGGAGGCAGACAGCTGATTCGAAATGAAGCCCGAATCCAGTCTTACAAGTGACTGAAGCGTAAGGAGAAAACTTGGGGGAGATGCTCTTATTACCTTTCCGTATGGTGGGTGTGTCACTGTCTGCGATCAGTTGCAAGCAGTCCTGAGTGACTGAAAAGCAAAAATACATCCTTTTAGTTACTTGAAGAGGAACGGTACGGGAGGGAAGAGCGCACAAAGAGACAAAGGTGTTCTTCCAGAAACACGGAACCAATTTTGCTCCCTACAGAGCCTGCTCGTTGTTCTAAAACTGCTTTATGATGTCTGCACACAGATTTTTATTGCAAATTTTATTTAAAATACAGTATGTTCTGGCAATTCATGGTTTAGGAAAACTCTACGTGCTGTTGGAACCGGGTACGCGTATCATCCTGCGAGTTCCATCTACCTGTCCCTCAGGCGTCATGCCTGGACAGAAAGCGGGTATAGTGATTCTCATGTGGGTTTCCTGTCTGTCCTACGTTCGAGCCAACCTATCAGAATACTCTAAAGTGATTTTCTATTTTAGAAAAGCCTAGCATTAAGGGGCGCCTGGGCGGCTCAGTCGGTTAAGCATCTGACTCTTGATTTCAGCTGGGGTCATGGTCTCAGGGTCACGAGATCGAGGCTCCGCACTGGGCGTGGAGTCTGCTTGAGATTCTCCTTCTCCCTCTGCCCCTCCTCCCTTTGCCCTCCCCCCAAAAAAAAACTAAAAACAGAAACAAACAAACAAAAAGCCAACATTAAATAGTAACTCACTGTTACTGCTAATACAATGACCATTCCTGAAAATAAAAACAGTTGCTCACATTTACTGAGCAGATATAAATACAGGCGACCTCGACAAAGTCCTACAAACCACATACGGGAAACTAAGTCCCGTGTTTGGGAAAGTGTAAACAGCTTGTTTCGGGGCCTGTGGTGGCAGGCGATGGGACCAGAAGGAAGCCACGCCTGCTTCACTCTGGAGCCAAAGTCAGGCTTCGGGTAATATCTTTTGGACCGAGAAGAGAAGAAAGACAGCATCTTTAAAAATAAAATGGGAGATTTCCCTGAAACTGCAGGACCAGTCAAGCTTCTGGGAAGCATCAATTTGCATCACACATCACGTGTACAATATTCCAGAAGCATGCAAGGAAACAGAGAACTATTCTGTTAAAGAAAGACAGATTTCCTCCAGGTGAAAGCAAAATGAGGACACTGCCAACGGGAAAAGAAAGCAGAGCAGTAAATAGCTATGAAAAATGTGAAACAGCAATTAAAGCGTGCCTATTTTAAATGAAGAGAATACTAGTGTAGAGTTTTTCTTACTTGGCAAGTATTTTATTCAGAGTTGAGGTAATACTTTAAAAACATGCTTCTCTGTGGTCACATTTTAAGAATTTGACACAGTGCATTCTTGCTTATTAATTGAAGACGTTCTGCATTCTAATACTCAACAACACCTAATAACAGATGTAATAGTTACGAGCTAGTCCCAAGCTGTGCAGGCACACGGGCCTTCAAAGAATACCTACGCAGAGAGTGATCACAGCCGAAAATCTGTTAAGAAGAATACCCCTGGTATTTCAAAGTGGAAACACAATGTTAAAAGCTGCAATTCTTGGGGCGCCTGGGTGGCTCAGTTGTTAAGCGTCTTCCTGTGGCTCAGGTCATGATCCCAGAGTCCTGGGATCGAGCCCTGTGTCGGGTTCCCCGCTCAGTGGGGAGTCTGCTTCTCCCTCTCCCTCTGCCCCTTACCCCCTCGCCCCTGCTTGCGCATGCTCAAACTTTTCTAACATATTTTTATGTTTATCTCATCATTCCTATAGGAGCAGAGCATTCTGGGATTCTTTTGATCTGCGAAGCAACGGTGGCCACGTCTGTGCCACAAGGAAAATGTGACTCAGTAGTGCTGTCGCTACGGCAGACCTTCTGCCACAAAACATACGTAGAGGCATCGCTTAGAGGCAGAACTGTTGTGAACAAGGACGGCATGAAAGCAGGGAGAAACAAAACACCCACAACAAGAAATACTCTTCAGAAAGGAGAGGAATATTAAAAGTTCAAGAATAGTGTTGGAATTATACTCGCTGAAGCCAGTGCCATTCACTAACTTTTCCAATTCCAGAGAAAGTCACTGGGGTTTTGAAGGAGTGTCGCTGGAAATAAGCTTGAGGGCTTCCCACTCCTGCCTCATGAGGTGCTGCTTAGGTCTCATCAACCTCATCAGTGCTGTTTACCTCTTCCACTTTCTTCCGTTTTAGGAAATCCGATGTCCATTATCATCTTATCTCTAGCACAATCCTTTAAGGCTTTCCGATTCAACAGAGATCTGATCTTAAAGTATTGATTATTGCTCACAGAAAGTGAGTCCAAATAGAAATACTGGTTTGTTTTGTTTTTGTTTTTTTTTTTCATATCTCCCAGCAGCACAGAGAGGCAGCCACAAGAGTTCTGAGAATGCATGGTCTGATGTAAGACACACAATGCTGGTCACAATTATAACGTTCATTGATTGTATTTGGTTTTCAAAAGTCTTGTGTACATCCTTCCCTCTACTACAATGGAAGGAAATTTGGAGAGTCTGAGAATAACTTATCTTTTTAACTAAACAACACTATAGCATGCGTTAAAATCTTTCTGTGTTTGGTGGGGACATACATATTTCTAAATATATATTTTTTATATTATAATAATGTGTGAAAAGGTATTATCTTGGTAAATACAAATTTACAGCTTAATATTTATTCAGAACATTAAACTTTGTGTAAATATTTCTCTTTTTAAAAAAAAAGATTTTACTTATTTATTAGAGAGAAAGAGAGAGCTCACAAACAGGGGGAGCAGCAGGCAGAGGGAGAGGGAGAGGGAGAGGCAAGCTCCCCGGCGAGCAGATAGCCCGATGCGGGGCTTGATCCCAGGACCCCAGGATCATGACCTGAGCTGAAGGCAGATGCTTAAGCAACTGAGCTACCCAGGCACCCCTGTAAAATATTTCTAATACAAAAATATTATATTGATGGCAAAATAATTTACAAAAGAGAATTCCTAAAATAAGAGTTTTTAGAGCAAATATAATTTGCTATTGCTCAATATTTGATATAACAAAATCCAACCATCCTCACAGAAAAGCATTTAAATATTTTCCATACAGAAAACATTTTGAGTTTGAAAGCCATCTGTTGAAGTACGACATTTATATTACATCCAAACACCATTTAATTAGGAAAAGGGATTTGAAAGTTTATGGGATTGCTAGTATCTGCTGTATTATTTTCTGTATGGGAACTAAACATTCTCAAACTTGGAGGCTGGGTTTATTGTACATTATTTCAACAAAGCTCAACCCAATGTAAACTACCATAAATAATGCAATTATTGCAGATCACATGGAGCTCCAGTGGGATACACAGAGCTTTCCCCATCACATCTGCCCCATACACATGATGCACACCTACTCATTCTTGATGGTCCTTCTTACTCATCTCATTCAAGCTTCTCCCAAGCTCTTTAGTCTGGAGATGTCCTTCCTGCATTTTCCTGAGTCTCTTTCTTCTTCCTTCTGTCTTCTTACTTTACCGCACCAGACTTTGAAGGCGATGCCTCTCCCTTATTTCAGTATACCTTACCATCCAGTATATGGAAGTCATGAGAAATGCAGTTTGATTTTTCTTGAATTAGTTTTGAATAAATAATCAGTGGCTAGAAAAGTCTAACCAGGAGAAATCCCATAGAGATCTAGATATTGACCTAATGAGGGACATCGATTTTATGAAGAAATTGAAGAAAATATGATTTTGGGATAGACATTTCTACTGGAATGGAAATTCAAGACTTTAGGGATAAAAAGCTGGATTATAGAGTTTTAGCTGACCAGTGATAAACAGTTTGCCAACACGAGTTAATGGAGTTTTAAAAGCATTTCTAGAGAGCTACACTGAGAAGTATGTATTTGACTTGCCAGAAAATTTTTTAAGTATTAGGAATTTTTAATCTTGAGAGGGGCTCATCTGATACATGTTGTGCTTTAGAAAGGTCATACATGCGTCCTTGTGTAGAATCAATTGTCATGCAGACAGAATGAAAGCAAAGGTTCAGCTGTTGACTGATAGTAAATAGAATATAAGGATGATTTGATCCCAGAAGCAACTATGTAAATGGAGCATCCAAGATAAATTGTGGGGTAAAAAATGAAAGATTTATGACTAATGAATGTGTGTCTGAAGGAGAATTAAAAACTAATAATGAAAAAAAGTTCTCCATTCTGGATATTTCAGAAATATGAAAGTATTATCATGGCCCTTAGGCAGTACCAAAGGGGGGCTGTTTCTTTGGGGGTTTTGGAAAGAGGTTGATAAAAATAATACAGAAATCACAATAGTCAATAGGAGTAAAGAAAGATATCTGAATGGAAGGGGTGTGTGTGTGTGTGAGAGAGAGAGAGAGAGAAAGAGAGAGAGAGTAGGTACAGAGTCCTAAGCACTAATTGTCACACACCACTCAGAATGTATCTTTTATGTCTAAAGCACTGTAGGATATGTAAAATGTTAGCCCTCTGCCTTGCCTCATAAACACCAAGAGTAAAAATACAAACAAAACAAAACAAAACCCAGGAAAACAAAATGTCATCTTCATAAGTTATTTCATTTTACAACTGATGAACTATTTTAATTTAAAATTACTAATTTTGTGGTTGAGTCATTATCTCAATGGGATATGTTTTTTTTTTTCTTTTGCCATGATTTCTTTGCATTACTTTAGACCATTTCTCATTATTAATGGTATACACTCATAAAGCACTGGATATCAGTAACTTACCAGTGTAGAAAATTAACTTCATGGCGCAACATGTAAACATACTTGAAGTCAAGGAAGGTGAAAACCAAGATAGAAATATACCTTAGTACTTGAAGAAAGCTACCAGAGAATTGTACGATTGTTTCTTACACCTTCGACTTCTCCTTGAACACTTCTGTTTAGATGTCACAGTGACAATTCAAACTCAACATGACTCAAATCTATTTCTTTATCTTCCTCACACACACACACCTCTCACTCTTCTGTTTTCTCTCTCACTCTTCTATTTTCTCTTAGTGGTTATAACTATCCTCTGAGCTGAGCTAATGTTTTTTTGAAGCAAATGATCATGCAGTATTTCTTTAAAATTTCTTACTCTCTGTTTCCCAGAAGTTCTAGTGTGGCAGATGGAAGAGGAACAGAATAAGCTGCAAAGTGTGACTTCTCAGCTGGTGTCAGAAGCTGTCACCCGGTAGTTACTGACAGTAGTCTTCCTGTCTATCCCAAATGGCCCAGCCATAGGAGGAGGAGGAGAAAGACCTGAACTTGTAAAAACACTTCCATCAGTGTTCCTTTGCAAAAATCCAAGCAAAGGAGCAATGTCAGGGTGTTGGCCTGTATTCTGCCTGATCCACGCACTACAAATAAGGCCTCTTCCTGTGTGTTTTCCACTTCCCACTGCATCCCTGTTCCCACACCCTGGGATACCATCTCCTCTTCCCCAAATTGACTCACACTTCAAAACCCAGCTCAGTTCTTATCCATCACGATGTCCATCATCTGTCAGTCTGTGATCTGAACTCACATCCTAGGGTACCATAGCTCGATGGCCTCTTGTTGGTACTAATGTTAGTAACAGTTTAGGACTCTTGGGGACCCAAGAGTTTTTGTCAAATCTGGTGTATTACTCAAACGTTAAGCACATACAGCTTGCACAATGGGAAAAAAACCTCAGAATTTGTAGTCAGTATACAATGGATTCAAATGTTAGTTCTCAAACCAACTTAGCTGTTTAATCACGAGATTAACACTTAATATTAAAATATTTTTTCTTATCTATATACTAAGAATTACAATATCTACTTCATAGTGTTGTGAGAACCAACTGAAGTCATAATTTACATGTGCTTTGTAAAAGCTGAAGAGCTCGTTGATTACTTCATTATTTTAAAATTTACATTAATTTTTGAGGTAAGAGACTGGTGGTGTCTTGGCTTCAATTTTCTCACCTGAAATGAAGACAATAACGCCAACCTATTAGGGGTTTCTGAGAAGGCAAATGGTACTGTAGACCCACAGAGCCCAACCCACAGTTTGTGTGTGCAACATACCCAATAACTTAGTTCCTCTTTCCCCTTTTCTGTAGATTCTGGAATGCCCACCTCGGACCTTGGCACGGTGGATGTGTCCTCTATTTTTGAGCAAAATCTGTTTCTTCTCCAACTCTTAAGAAATGAGAAACCTTTTTTTTTTTAATTTTTTAAAAGATTTTATTTATCTCAGAAAAAGAGAGTATGTGCATGCATGTGGTGGGAGAGGCTGAAGGAGAGGGAGAGAGAGAATCTCAAGCAGACTCTGCACTGAGTAGAGCCTGATGTGGGGCTCGATCTCAGGACCCTAAGATCATGACCCGAGCTGAAACCAAAAGTTAACCAACAGCCACCCAGGAGCCCCAAGAACTGCTTTTAAAAGAAAATCCAACCACAACAGAAGTGCAGCTGCCCAATACGGTTCTCTTAAATAGGACTTGACTCACAGAAGTTAATAAACATTGAAACTAATATTATCCATTCCTACAGAATTATTCATGAGAACATATTCCCCAACATGATGAATTTATTTTTAAAATATCAACCCATTTCTGCAATTCTTTTAAGTTGAAAGTATAAAGAATTAATGAGCCTTCAAGGAGAAACGGGAAGACTTACCCTGGCCTCCCTGATGCGTGCTCTTCCTCTTCCCCACCCTTCACGCTACCCATTCTGTGAACCCCTGCACAAGATATTGTTCTTTTTCATGATCTGTGCCATTATCTAGTATATAGTAATTTATTCATTAATTGTGTCTACTGACTACTTTCTGTGTCTTTCCACCTCACTGAAATGTAATCTCCAGTGGGCAGGAAACTTCTATCTGTTGTGTTTTCTGATCAACACCCCACACCTAGAACAGTGCTTGGGACCCAGCTGGCCTGTGGTATGCATGGAAGATACGCCACATCGCTTTTGGCTGCTTTGATTGACTCATTTCCTGGCTCTTCTGTTTCCCAAAACTTTAATTTGACAAGAACAGGGTTCAGAGGTTTGGTTGTGAGGTCACTATTTTATTTTATTACTTTTTTGGAAACTGAACAGAAGCCAACTCTTGCAACACTGAAAAAGAAGTCATTATTGAAGCAGGGGGAAAAAAATAGCACTCAGGGAAGATTCTGGTCAAAGATCACCAAGACAGCAGCCAGCTGTTTCTGTTCTAGGAAGGAACACACCCTTACTGGGGAAGAGGCACCGGTTAACCTAATTCTGGTACAAAGTGGAAGATTGAGTTCTATATTGCATATGCTTTCAAAACTCATTCTACAGTCTGGTAAGATTCAGTCCAGCCCGAAATGTCAATGAAACAAAGACTGGATGTCTAGACCCATCAGACATCTCATCTTCCCTTGCAGAGGAGATGGACTATGGATTTCAAGAAAGAACACTCAAATATGGCGTTCACTGCCAGTGTTGGTTTCTTCTTTGTGACAAAGTATGGTAATATAAGAAAACAGGAGATACTGGATGGGGGGGGCACATGGCCACTCTTTGCATTACCTTTGCAACTTTTCTATAATTCTAAAACACTTCCAAACCAAGAAGGTTTATTTAAAAATGGAGAAAAATAACTAAAATTAGATTGGCCAAAATCTTACAATAAATATTTAGAAGATGAAATATGGATAATTTTTCCCCACTCTTGTTTTTTATATTTTGTTCATGCTTTCAACACCATATTTTAGTCTTATAACTGAGATGAGTATAATACACACAATCAATAAAAATACATTTTGTATTTCTATAGTCAAAACACATGCAATTCTAATAACTTTTAAGTTCCCTCCTGAATAACGAGGGCAAATATAAAGGTTACCTGATTTTATTAATAAAACCTTGTTTCGGCTCAGTGGGGATCCATCTGAAAGAACCCATTCTCTTGATGGGCTCCTAGTATGGTTAGCTCCATGTTTTTTAAGTGCACGGAATGGTTAGATGACAACAGCGATCATGATGATTCCACTTGTGAAGAAATTTTAACAGGAATATTACAAAGCCAGATCACTTTAGTTAGTAGTTTTAATTGGGAATATCTCCAAATACACTCAGGGGCTGAAAAGTGAACTTTTGGCTAATATGAGCTATTTGGCAATTCTTTGATCCTGGATTTCCCCACATTTCTGTTTGTTATATTACAATCAGAAATTATCTTATGAAACACAGAAACCTAATAAGACCTCCATTCGAAACACAACACAATTAAGAAAAACAAAGCCGGAGCCAAGGACCCAAACGGTACAACTATGGAAGAGCAGAATTTACCCTTGGGAGGTCTGGAGGAAGACCAAGTGGGCATGTGGGCGGATGGTGATGTCCGACCCTCCATCTACTGCTCATTCTGTGAACACTCACCAGGCCGTACCCTTATGATCCGTGCCCTTTTCTGCACGTAAATAATACTTCACTTAAAACCAAAACATCACATAAGGCCAGAAATCCACAAAATTAGTTAGCCAGTTTGTTTTATGTGAAAGTTCCTCTACGGCTCTTCAGTGAGCCCAAGTTGTCCCTCTGTCTGGTGAACCAAGAAGGTCTGGGACAAGGGGCCCCCCAGGGCTCCCTGCAACCACAGCCTTCTTGTCAAACTCATTCTTCGGCGAATTAGCTGTTTTAAATGTCCATTAAAAAGTTGCATAACATGGCCTTCGATCAAAACCCGAGAAATAAAGAAATACGGGAGAAATCATTTCAAGGGTGCCAGATCACTGCATCCCACAGCATCGTGAGCCCAAAACCGATCAGCAAATATTCACAGAACACCTACTGTGTGCAGGTATCATGACAAATGTGCCAGAGACACAGGACACAGGGCACAGAAGCCTCTCGTCTTTAGCTGGACAGACAGGACACGTACAGACCTCCTCTGGATGTCACATAACACCAGGCACACTGTGTGCTGAGGGTGTGGGGCTTTCTAGCCCAATGCGCCGGACTTTACTTACAAATTAGACAAACATGAAATAAAATGGTAGTGGCCGCTAAAATTGAGGATGGATTTACAGAGAAGTAAAAATGGGCAACTTTCTGGAGTATTACTCAGCAGTGCTTAGCTCTCAACCTTTTTGACAGAGTTATAAAATGACGGCACAGTGATACTGAGGAATATACGCAGAAAGCAGAGTATCCTAAAAACAAAATCTAAAACAACGTTGTAATTATTTTAAGTATAAATCCAATGAGTGTGTTCATATGGCTTAAAACTAACTATAAGATTGAATGAGATTGAAAATTCTGTACCTTTTAAAATAGTTTAACAACCTATCTGAAAATCCCAGGACTTCAAAATCACAACAAGACCTTTTTAATAATTAACTATGAAAGGATAGTAAAACCTATACAAGGAAAATTCTATCTAATTGGGAAATTTAAAATTTGATATTTAATAAAGAGATATTAAGTGTTCTTGGATATATAAAATTAAACTGTAAAAATTCATTTTCTTCTTCAGAGTTACAATTTTTATAAAGTTCCAACAAAAACGTCAATGGTTCTAGAATGTGTATAGAAAATGAATAAATAAGAACATGAATGGACACTTTGAAAGTAACAGGGACAACCTAAAGTTTTTGAGTCTTACTTAAAAATAATCAGAACTAGTGGCACCTGGGTGGCTCAGTTGGTTAAGCATCCAACTCTTGGTTTCGGCTCAGGTCATGACCTCAGTGTCCTAGGAGTGAGCCCCCCACCCGCGGAGTCAGAGTTGGGCTCCCTGCTCAGCAGAGAGTCTGCTTGTCCCTCTCCCTCTGCTCCCCAGCCCCTCCGAGCTCATGGTCTCTCTCTTTCTCTCTCTAATAAATAAATAAACAAATAACTTTTTAAAAAATCAGAACTAGAATAGAAACCAAAAAAACCCAAAGAGATCTGTATAGATTCAAACTGCATAGAATTTTCTCAATTCCAAAAAAGGACTGTACCAAACAGAAAAAAAAAAAAAAATCACGGAGTTTTGGACAACCTTCTTGGTTATAGACACATTAATTTTTGGTAGTGCTAAACAAAATACATTTTCCCTGCACAAAACAATAGTGTCTAAAACAGCATTCAACCCAGTTTCACAAATGAGGAAAAGTAAATATGACCTATCACTGAGGTTCTCCTCTTCAAGCCTTCTATCTCAGATCTATGAATGCTATGAGTGTGTGTATACAAATATATGTGTGTGTATGTGTGTTTGTGTATAGAGATGTACTATTTACCGCATATATACATTACCTATACATATATATGATAAATTCATATACATACTATATGCACATATACTATACAGATATATGTATTATATGAAAGGTCTAAAAAAAGTCTCAGGCAAACCATGATAATGACAATAGCAATTACATCTGGACTTTGGAAACTGGGTAAATTTTGATTCACTTAGAATTTTTTGTTACTTTCCAAACTTTCTAACAATTACAAATTATTTAGGGAAAATTTTTAATCAGTATATAATTTTTGGATGCCATAAAATCACAAATTTGTAAAAGTCTGCACATAGGAGGAGAATTTAAAATACAACAGAAGGTATTTGGGGGAAGTGGGACTCTGGGAGTTAATTAATTTCTTACTCAATGTCCTTTCTTCTTAAATCTGCTATAAAGAGCCCTTATCCTCTTTGAGATGGTAAAGTTAATGTTTATTTGTAAAACTAACGTGCAGAGACTGGGGAATACTAGCATCGAGGTTGAAGAAAACTGAAGCACTTTAACCCATCTAGATATAAAGCTCACTACATTATAAAATACTTAAAATATTTTATTTAATACAGATAAATAAAATAATAAATCAATGAAAAAAAAGTCCAAAATAGATTCAACTATATACAAGAAACTTAATATATTACAGTAAGCTATCCAATGCAAACAAGTTAAAAAGAATCATCCAATAAATTTAGTTGAGATATATAGCAGTAATTTGGAAGGAGAAAATAAAAGAAGAAAGGGGAAGTTAAAGCTAGTAGACATGATCTACCAAATGAAAGTCAGGAGGATTAAGGAGTTAAATACCAAACCAAGACACAAGTTATAAAAATGTCAAAGTAGCAGCGAATAGAATAGGCTATGTAGGAGATTATGAATAAATATATTTTTAGACTTAATGTATTAGAGAAGATCAAAAGGAAAAGTTTATCACATTAAATACACAGATGTAAAATCTTTGTACAAGTTAAAAAAAAGAAGCAAAATATTGTGAAAATATTTACAGCAAAATTTTGATAAGCAGTATGTCTAACACAGTTTCTTCAAAATTACAAAGAAAAATTAGGACAAATGAGGGAAGTTATAAATAAAAATTAGCAGAACATAAAAATAGAAGTTATCCAAATATGCAAAAAAAAAAATTCTTACTTGTAAGCAAGCAACAAATTACATTTGAGATACTGTTTTACAACTACTAAATTAGCCAAAATAAATTTTAAAAGATAAAACGCTGTAAGAATGTGGAGAACTTATCCAGTGCGTTTCTGACTGCGCACATTTATAACCCATTTTGAAATCTACATGGCGAGAGGCAGAGAGGGGGGTAAAGACGTTCATTCTCTTTAGCTCTGAGAATCTATCTACAGAATTTAGATGGAACATATAACTCCTCAGAAACAAGAGATCTGCACAAAAATTTTGGAAATGGTCATGTTAAATAACTATGATATGGCAAACTAATATGGAATTACTTAGAAGTAGGGAAAGGGCTTACTGTATAATGATAAGTGAACCCAAAAATATACCAAGCATGTATGTCGTGTTTTTTCAATTATGTAGGAAATACAGATAAAATGCACAGTATGAAAGTAATTCATGTATTCTAGTAAAAATATTAGTATTTCCTAGTTTATGTATGTTTCAACCCATCTGTTTCTGATAACAAATAAAAATCATGGTTTTATAGGTTGAGAATTTTGTCCATGAATAAGGCAGTTTAGTGAAAATAGGTTTCCGGCCAGAGCACCTAATGTGAGTATGTGCGTGAGTGAGTGTGTGTGAGTGTGTGTAGTCTGACAGAAGAGCACCTGGTCGGTAAGTCAGGCACCTGCCTTCACAAGCACACACTTGTACATACAGAGCTACACCTGTTCTGCCCGCCTCACGGTCAATGGCAGTGTTTAAGGACACAGTAGCCTTGACAAGAACTGTCCCAGCACGTGCCTGCTGGACACACTCTGTGCTCCAAACACGTGCCTTCAAAAACAAAAGAGAAACAATACGAAGGATTTCTTAAGTTGTGATGCTACTGAATGTAATGCAAATGCTCTTTTTCATCTTTGAAGTGCAGGAACTAGAATCCAGCATTTGGGGCGAGGGGGCTGCCCAATCCGAGGGCTCAGAATCAGCGAGACTGTGGAATCAGTGGGACATGAACAAAGGCAGGAATCACTCAAGAACTCTTACAAGAAGATTATAAACTTGTGGATTTCCTGGAAAAGCATTAAAGAAAAGCTTCAAGGTCTCTTCAAGGTGTGTGTGTGTGTGTGTGTGTAAAATGAACTTTAAAAAAAACAGAAGGCAATAAACAAAATAAATCACAGACACACACCTGCTGCGATCCGAGCTTCCCTGGGCTGCAGCGCAGGCCCTGCGCCCTCAGGAAGCCTTAGCCTTTCCCTGGCTTTCTAGGACTCCGGTAGACAGAATCTGCACTAACACGCGGGGCTTTCTCCCTGGAGGGCTGGACACAGTTTCCGACACAGGCATGATATACGAGGAAGGCTATGTGGCCCTTTCCTCCCCCTCTGCTCATTGGAGGACAGACGTGCTGTTCACCGGCTGTGCCCGAAAGCCTCCCCCCGGTTTAGATGCAACTTTCGCGGTCTCCGTGCACCGGCTGGCTCTCGGGCCCCCAGAGCGGAGGCCCTCCTCCACACCTGCGGACGCCAGGCTCCCTGACTCCTAGATGCTCCTGTGTCTGAAACCTACCTGCTTCTTCTGGACCATGAAGGGCACGCTTGCTCCTGCTGCTTTGGCTGGAGTTGCCTTCTCCCGCAGCGGGTGGTGCAAAGATCCCCTACAAAGAGAAAAAACCCAAGTTACTGCAAAGACATCGGAGGTGCAGGAGGCAGCAGCGGTGCAGGGCGAGCCCGTGCCCGGGGGCGGCAGCTGCTGCAAACTCACTTTGAGAGCCGAGGGGACAGCTGGGGCCTCCCGCACGGCTGCCCTGGGGGCCGCGGCTCCGGCCTGGGGGGGGCCTGGCAGCCGCTCAGCCTGGTGTTCCCGCAGCTCCGCCCGGAGGCTCCCCAGCTCGGCCTGAAGGGCGGCCACCCTGCAGAAAGCCAGCACCGAAAGGCAGCTGGCCGCCACGGCCAGCAGCAAGGTCACCGCCAGCAGCGTTCCATCTTTGGAGAATGGGACAGAGGGGCTTTCCTTCAGGGGGAGGATGGAGACACACTCCTTCAGTTTCATTTCTTCTCCCCTCTCCAGGCAGGGGGAAAGGCGTGACCGCCGGCCTGCGCAGCCATCCATGGCACTCCTGGAACTTTGAAGGTTCGGGCCTTGTGAGTAAGTGAGCGCAGGGAATGGCTCATTTCCTGTGAGCGGGGCCTGCTGGTGTCCTACACTGACTCCAGGGCCTGGCCCTGCCGTCGCCCTCAGGACAGCTCTCCTGCGCTTCCCTCCGTCTGCCCCGCTGCATCTCGGCCCCCACGGGATGATAGGTCTTCCTGGCACTGGCCCTTCAATCCGATTGCCCAATCATTTCCTCATTTCACTTTCAGTTTTTGTAAGGATTTTAATAGCATCTCAAGACACACATGCACGCACCCGGGCCTCGGGCATCCCCCGGCGTGACGGGGTCGGGGCGCGGGCCGGCCCCCCGGGGAGGGCCCCGCGGCCGTGCAGGTGCGGCCCGAGCATGGGGGGCCCTGCCGGAGCTGCCGCTCTCGGGGCCGCGGGGCCTCGCCCGGCAGGGGGAAAGGAGCCCTGAGGCTCCTGCTGCAATAAAAGTAATGAATGTACAGGTCAGATAAGCTAAGTGCCGGCCGGGAACGGAACCAGCGGGAGAATGATTTATGAAGGCTCTCGAGGTAGGAAACGGAGGAGGTCCTCGCAGGAGGCGGAAGGCCACCCGGCCACCTTGGCTTTCCCACGAGCACGATCAACGCCGCGCAAAGCACGCGGCTACATCTGGGAGACGTGTTTAGATCCCCTCGGGGGGCTGCTTGCTCCGCGGGGGGTGCATTTTGAAGGGAAACCTGTGCCCGCTCCTCCTTCTGGGACTCGCTGCCGGCCGGCCGCCGCCCCCAGGACGGCCACCCCGGGGACGCCCATCGCACCGCGCTCCCGGGTCTGGGAGACCCCGCTCCCTCGGGCCCCGGTGCCTCGGCGCAGCCCCACCGCGAGCGGCTCGGCCCAACCCACTCACTCCACGCACCACCGCAGGCGTCTGCGCCTGTGGCCCCGGGACGTGGGCAGGGCCGTCCGCACGCACCTGACCTGCCAGGGAGGCGGCACCCCTCCGCCTTGGCCTGGGCTCACCCCACTCCCCCAGGACTTCCGTTGCCTCCCGGGCGCGCCGGGCGGGACGCCATCGGACGCATTTTTACCTACTAGGACTGTTATTTTTTAATTTCTGTCTGTGAGTTCTAGGACCTTTTTAAGGGACTTTTAAAGGACTTCAAAAAAAAACTTTGCAAAGTTCTTTCAAAGGTGACCCCGGCCCTCCGCATCAGCCAGCAGAGCCCCGCGTCTCCAAGGTGGAAGGACACCTTCTATGAGTGAGTGTGTGTGTGTGTGTGTGTGTGTGTGTGTGTGTGTGAGCCATCATGTGATCACGTCTTCTGTCGCAGCCCTAGTCTCCAGGCCCAGGCCCGTCAGGGTGACACAGCCGAGATAATGTTCCAGAAGATAGAAGAGTTATTTGGGAGACTATATTAAAGCCTTCTGACTGAGACTAAGGGAAACTCACTCTGGTTACTGTGTATGGTCATCACCTAAATACAGAGAGAAATAAAAGAACTCAGGACAGAACTAAAGACCGATGGCTCTCTTCTTTCACTAGGACACCTGTGGCCACTGCTTCCTTCTGTGAGCCCACCTTCGCCCACTTCCAGTGGGCCATGGCTGCTCTCCATATTCCACTGCAAAGATCCTAAAGACAGGGAATCCTTTGATTGCATTGAAGAATTAGCTCTGCCTTCGTTGCTCTTTTGGACAGAGACCTTCATGGCCACCTGTGTCCAGAGAGAGCCACTGATCAGCCCACGTGCAGGACAGCTTACAACACGCGTCTCATCTCGGACCAAGCAGCGGGCAACCCTAAGTGTGGAGAGGGCTGGTGCTTCTTCCACGGAAGACAGCAGGGCGGCAGCCTCCCCTGACCCAGTGTGAGGCTTGCGGTCATGACCTGGCCATGATGGGGTGCATGTCGCCCACAGCGATCACACAAATGAACTTCTCTAAAGACAGGTAGAAACTAAGTGGCATTCATGTGCTCTGGAGTTTCTTAGTAGAGGAAGCTAAGGAACTTACTACCCATAAGTCAAGGATCTGTTTCCTGTTGCGGAAATGGTTTGACAGTAATTTAACTGAAATTCTGTTCAACAAACAGCATGCCATTCATTGACTAACACTCCATACCACAAGCGTATTCAGGGAAAGAAGCCAGGGTACCTGAGCCATACAGCATTCTCGGCCAGGAGAATTTTTTTTTTTTTTTTACCCACTTCTTTTTCTCACCTTGAATAGAAAACATTCCTGTGTAACACAGCTACACCAGATGGCACAGATGCTCCTTGTCCCATTCACCCACGACTGGGCAGACAGGAACAAGGGAGAGTATATGTGAAAAGAACTTCAGCTCTGAGTTTATCCAAGGATGTGAACCAGAGAATAAAACAAACATACAATCTTTGGCTGTCTGCTGCTTTATAGTGATGACTTCAAAAATATGCAAAAAGCTTAATTAGAAACTTCTTGCTTTGTAGTATTTTGAAGAGTCAAGCACCTTTAGGGCACCTCTCTTATACCACTTCTTCAAGGACAAGCTGTCATTCCTGAGGATTTGGGCACTTGGGCACATAGACAACTCTTCCAGACATGTGGATGCAGCTAGCAATAGATCGTGGTGAAACCGGCTTCCTAAAGGACTCAAAATATGGTAAACAGTTGGATACAAGGAATCATTACATTTGGGATACAATCACGTTGTTTTCTGTTAGAAATACGTATGCAGCCAGTGAAATGGATTTGTAAGGCTCCATGCCTTATTACTTGGTAAGTAACACAGTTAAGTTACTTGGTAATGTAACTGTGAAGTCATGGTAGAGTTTTCTGGTCATTTCATATACAAAAAATAATGTTGGCCATACTGATCCCTAATTCTCAATAGTTACATCAAAAAATAGGACCATGTGCATTTACTGGAGCTTAATTTGTGTCACAGTTGGGAAAAACATCCACATTTGTTAAGTATTCATTTTCTTTTTTATCTTATTTGATTTTACTCTTTCAGTGTTCCAAGATTCATTGTTCATGCACCACACCCAGTGCTGCATGCAATACATGCCCTCCTCAATACCCCCACCAGGCTCGCCCAACCCCCCACTTCCCTCCCCTCCAAAACCCTCAGTTTGTTTCTCAGAGTCCACAGTCTCTTATGGTTCATCTTCCCCTCTGATTTCCCTCAATTCACCCTTCCTTTCCTTCTCCCAATGTCCTCCACGTTTTTCCTTATGCTCCACACGTAAGAAACTATATGATAATTGACTCTCTCTGCTTGACTTATTTCACTCAGCATAAACTCTTCCAGTCCCGTCCAAGTTGATACAAAAGTTGGGTATTCATCCTTTCTGATGGAGGCATAATATTCCGATGTATATATGGGCCATGTCTTCTTTATCCGTTCATCTGTTGAAGGGCATCTCAGCTCTTTCCACGGTTTGGTAATTGTGGCCACTGCTGCTATGAACATTGGGGTACATATGGCCCTTCTTTTCACTACATCTGTATCTTTGGGGTAAATACCCAGTAGTGCAATTGCAAACCCATAGCAGGGTCATAGAGTAGCTCTGTTTTTAATTTCTTGAGGAAACTCCACACTGTTTTCCAAAGTGGCTGCACCAACTTGCATTCCCACCAACAGTATAAGAGGGTTCCCCTTTCTCCATATCCTCTTCAACATTTGTTTACTGTCCTGTTGATTTTGGCCATTCTAACTGGTCTAAGGTAGTATCTCAATGTGGTTTTGATTTGAGTCTCCCTGATGGCTAATGATGATGAACATTTTTTCATGTGTCTGTTATCCATTTGTATGTCTTCTTTGGAGAAGGGTCTGTTCATGTCTTCTGCCCATCTTTTGACATGATTATCTATTTTTTGAGTGTTGGGCTTGAGGAGTTCTTTATAGATCTTGGATATCAGATCTTTGTAGTGTCACTTGCAAAAGTATTCATTTTCACTTGCAAATATGTCTTCAGTCTGTTGTGCGACTGCTTTCAGATGTAATGCTCTTGAGTAACAGCATTTAAGTGTATGCTTTCAAGAAATTTCTGTTGACTTCAACACTATTTTCAGTGACAGTGCAGTTTAGTTTGCTCTTCTTTACCTTTATAACACCAACAGGAGTCAAATTTTAATTAGTATTAAGATGGATACGTGCAGCCAGTGCAATCATCTACCGATTCCATATCCACGAATAATTCTGTCAACGTCACACATATAGACACAGAATACACACTGACACCTAAGGACACTTGAATAAAACCTGGTCAGATCCAACCTACCTCAGAAACATTGGGACAAATGACAGCGTGATTTCACCCATGCTAGAAACACTACTCTCTGTCTCTAAATATTAATAAGGCAGAACTTGCAAACATTTAAAAGAACTTATTTGAAATTTTGCTCAATAAATGTTAGAAGTAAAATGGTGGAGGTGGGGCCTGAGATCAGACATGTCGGCATGCCCAAGGCTGCTTTACCACCTTAATAGACTGTTTCCTGCCCAAAATCTAGAACCTGATTTTTTTTCTAACTTCTACTTCATTTTTAAATTTTATTTATTTTTTAACATCTTAATTTTATTTTCTTTTTCGCAGTGTTCCAAGATTCATTGTTAATGCACCACGATGTTGTTGATTTTGGCCATTCTAACTCGTGTGAGGTGGTATCTCAATGTGGTTTTGATTTGAGTCTCCCTGATGGCTAATGATGATGAACATTTTTTCATGTGTCTGTTAGTCATTTGTATGTCTTCTTTGGAGAAAGGTCTGTTCATGTCTTCTGCCCAGTTCTTGACTGGATTATTTGTTTTTGGGTGTTGAGTTTGATAAGTTCTTTATAGATCTTGGATACCAGCCCTTTATCTGATATGTCATTTGCAAATATCTTCTCCCATTCCGTGGGTTGCCTTTTAGTTTTGTTGACTGTTTCCTTTGCTGTGCAGAAGCCTTTTATCTTAATGAAGTCCGAATAGCTCATTTTTGCTTTTGTTCCCCTTGCCTTTAGAGATGTGTCTTGCAAGAGGTTGCTGTGGCCGATGTCAAGGAGGTCACTGCATAATTTGGCTATTATGGATAGTGCTGCTATAAACATTGGAGTGCATGTGCCCCTTTGAATCAGCATTTTTGTATTCTTTGGATAAATACCTAGGAGTGCAATTGTTGGGTTGTAGGTAGAAACTGATTTTGATTAGACATCTGTTTTTGTGAGACTCTGATCAATTGCATGCTTATATCCTAATCACAGAAATTTGGCTCTGCCTTTGGTTGCTAAGCGTGGATGGACCAGCGAGGTTTCTAACAATTAGATGGGGGGGAGGGTGCTCAAGGGAAAGAGTTCATCATCTTTAAGGAGAAACACAAGAGATACTCGCTCTGTCACACATCCTCACGGGACAATGGAGAACGGTGCCAGCCATCCACCAGTTGCTGGGATGCCCAGGCTGACAGGCAGAGGGGAGGAGAGCAGGCTCCTGGAAGAGATCGGATCTCTAACCCCACTACTGAGCTGCTGATGTAATCAACTTTCATGCTCCATATTCGGGGACTTCTTATATTAAGTAATACGTCTTGCTTCTTCTTTAAGCCAACTTGCTACATGATCAGATGCTGAGCCTCCCAGAGACGTCCTAACTAATTCTGCTAGCTTGAGGATATTTATAGTCCTGCAATTAAAGACTTTTTATACAGAACAGTTCTGAATGTTCTTTCAGAAATTTTTCCACATGTCCCCATTTTAAAAACTACAATATAAAGACAAAAGGCCAGCAGCCACAGCTGGAAAAAAACTGGATGCATTCATTAAGAGTCTTCTTTCCAGCTTTACTTAAGGTCATTTTAAGAGAACTTCAGTTATTTCATAGTGTTAGGAAACTTAAGAAAACAGCATCTTTATAAGTGCTAGCTACCCTGTGGAGAGGTAGGTAACAGATTGTCTTTTCTGTGTGGAACCAGAAGACATTCAGTCACCTCGTTCTGAAGGGAAAATAGGAAACCAGGACTGTAGGTCTCCGCATGGGGACCTACAAACACACCAAGGGGAGCCCAGGGCGTTCTTGCGGGAACATAGTGTGAGTTCATCCTTCTGTCCTTCCTACCAGCTCCCAGTGACCTGTCTTTTGGGAAACAAAGTACACGGGGGCCCAGGGGCAGCTGGATGGGAGTGATGCCCGGGGCTCCAACTAGTCTGAGACAGAAAGATGGTGTGAGGCTTTGCAGCAAGGGCGGACTTCCTGTCTGGACGTGAGACGGGAGGCCCAGCGGGTCTGTTTGAGAGGCATGAGCATGGTGTTGGGATCTGGGCAGTGGCTGTCATCAGCCCCACAGGAGTGGGCCACGTTTCCTGGACCCCTGAGCGCGCACAAAGGGACGAGATGGGAAGACTCAGTCCTCCTGGCCCGGGGCCGGGAGAATGGAAGCAGATGGAGGAGAGGGGAGCCTGCCCTCGGGCCTCAGGGGCAGACCGCCTTTTCTCTGCGGGCACAGCGCCGGCTGGCTTCCCACCAGCGGGGCTGACGAGACTGCAGCCGTGCCATGCCTTTAAAGGATGCCTAGGACATGTTCAGGAAAGGTGAGTGGTCCCAGAAAGAAAGAGGACACAGAAATTCCCCTGCATATGCACAAAGGTGGGGTGCAGACATGAATTTTTAAAATTGGTAGAAGATTCAAGTGCAGATAATTTTTTTAAGAATTGAGAAAGACTCCCATAATTTTCCAGTTAAACAGTTTAAGAGATGAATCCAAGGCAAGGATGGTCACTTTGGAGCTCTGAATTACTGGCCTGCAGGCCTGAGGGGACATCAAGCCTCGGAACACAGAGGACAAAAGATAGGGGACGGAACAGTGACCTGAAAACATGAAGGGGGGGGAACTGTCTTAATCCAATAAAGACCTAAAACCAGTTTGAAAGTGCATATCAAGTGGTAGCTCCAAGAGAAATGGACCCAAGGAAGCCCAATGTATTCCCTGCACAAGCATAGTCTATGGGGCCTGCGGGAAATAGGCCAAACCCTGGGGGTGCACTTCAAACTCCTCTTATGGGGGAAATGACAGCTTTGATTGTACATTTTCCTAACAGGTGGAAGATTTATGTGATCTGAAGAGAAAGCAGAGTATTTTGGTTGAGCACTGTCGCAAAGCAGAACGGCAAATAATGAGCTAAGCATACAGTTCACGAAGTCCTGAAAATTTTAAAAAGTAACAGCAAATTAAGCTTAAAGATAGGAAATAAAAAGAAGATAAGATATGAAAAAAGTAGGGGCACCTGGGTGACTTCGTTGGTTAAGCCTCTGCCTCGGCTCAGGTCAGGATCCCAGGGTCCTGGGATCGAGCCCCACATCGGGTTCCCCGTTCAGAGGGGAGCCTGCTTCCCCCTCTGTCCTTTCCCCATGTTTGTGCTCTCAATCTCTCTCTCAAAAAAATATATAAAATCTTTAAAATAAAAAGGAATAAAATAGATAGCAAGTAACCACACAACAGAGAGGATAAAGGAATATGGTTATTTGAAACAAAAAATGAGTAAATTTTAGGAAGACAAAGAAAAAAAGAAAGTACAAATTCTCACTAACAAAAATGATAAATGGGGCATTTCTAGAGTGACTGCAGATGCCAGAAAGATAGTAAGAGGGTTTGATGAACAAATTTTTGCAGTACTGATAAGGGGAAATGGGAGTTTATATATTTTTCTGTACAAGAAAAATGAAATAATAAAGCAGGGAAAGCAACAGTGGATGAACTACCATTAGGTCCGTCATTAATGCTCTAGGTGCCAGGGATCAGAAGGAAAGGAAGAAAGAGAAGATAGAAAAAAGAAAAGAAAGAAATTTTAAAAGAAAGGTTGAAAACTCCTGCTTTCCAGAGGTTAAATGAGATCATACATTTTAAATAATTTCAAATTAAAGTAGATTCATACAAAATAGTTTCTACCTGGTTTTCAACTTATTTTGTATGTGTGGTTGCCTTTTACTATTTTTTAAAATTGTTTATATATTATTTCTCCCTTTATTTCATGAAAAGATAGCTAAAACTTATTTGGTTACTGTTATCTAAGTAATCCACAGATGGTTTTATTTGTTATCTTTGGGATTTGCTTCCTTCTACTTTTCTTAAGTTTGTTTTGTTGTTCTAACTTCTTCAGTTGAATGCTTTAATCATTCATTTCCTTTGTGATATGAACAAGCAGGCTATTAAATTTCTTAAGAGCATTGCCTAACAAAATTCAATCATATTTGATATGCTATATTTTTATTATTAATATTTTCAAGAAAATCTCACAATTTGGCTTGGATTTCTACTTGGACTCAAAAATCATTTAAGAGCTATTTGCTAATTTGTCTTAATTTCCAGGCATTTGTTTTTCATTTTTGTTATTACTAATTTCTCGCCTATTTTACTGCATTATGGTCATTTTCTCTTCCTATTTCTATTTATAAATTTAATTAAAGTTTTTTTGTAGATTAATATTTTCATTTATGCAAATATAACACACATACTTTTATTAAAGTCCACGATATCCTTTGTTTATGTGATCTGTTACAGACTAATTGAGATGGATTAAAGTCTCCTACAACCAGTGTTCTATTTGTGTATTTCCAGTGGTTCCTCCTATGCTTTAGGTTTATGAGTGCTGACGCTATAATATTTAACACTGTATTATTTAACATTATATATACACTAGTGGAAAGATAATCAAAAAGAGGAAGATAATGACTCATCTATGAAAAAAGATAATTTTTTTCAAAACATACAAGAAACACAAAATTTAGTCAACATTAACAACTCTCAAAAAGGTAGAGTTTTTATAAGCTGTTGTGATGGGTGGTTTTGGAAGACTGTGAGAATAAACCCTCTGGTGAGAGTCCATCTGCCATGAGACTCTGTAGCTCTTCCTATAGAAAGGCGCTTCTCTGTTTCCTTATCCCCTGAATCTGAGCTACCTTGTGAGTTCCTTTGGAATCAGTAGAATATGGCAGATGCAACTCAGCTTGTACACTCTCTTGGGCTGCTTTCCTGAGACAACCACGTGAGAAAGCAGTGTATCCACTGGGGGATGGGCACACACATGGAGAAGCACCCCCGTGACCCCGTGTGAGAGTCAGTGTATCCAGGGGGGGGATGGGCACACACATGGAGAAGCACCCCCGTGTCCCCGTGTGAGAGTCAGTGTATCCACTGAGGGATGAGCACACACATGGAGAAGCACCCCCGTGTCCCCGTGTGAGAGTCAGTGTATCCACTGGGGGATGAGCACACACATGGAGAAGCACCCCGTGTCCCCGTGTGAGAGTCAGTGTATCCACTGGGGGATGAGCACACACATGGAGAAGCACCCGTGTCCTAGCCAAGATCGAGCATCTGGTGTCAAATGTGTGAGGGAGGCCAGCTTGAGCCTAACAGCCCAGATCCAGCAGCCATGATAATGAGCTAAGTCGGGACCAGCAGATGCATCTGCCAAAGAGCCACAGATTCACAAAAATAATAAATCATCACTGTTATAAGCCACTGAATTAGGGTGGTTTGTCACTTAGCAATAGAAAACTTAAATACCACATTCTATGATTATAGTTTAATAAAAATAGAAATCATTAAAAGGCTGATCAAAGAGCTGTTACTTGAAAATGTAAAACTGAGGGGGCACAAAGGCGGCTCGGTCGGTGAAGCCTCTGCCTTCAGTTCAGATCATGATCCAGGGTCCTGGGATGAGCCCTGGGTGTCGGGCTCCTTGCTCCATGGGGAATTGGCTTCTCCCTCTCCCTCTGTGCTCTCTCGCTCTATCTCCTCACCCCCTTCAAGTATACAAATAAAATCTTAAAAAAAAAGCCTTTAAAAAAAGTGAAAAAGGAAATGTAAAACTAGAATCACAGGTAAAATCTGAATCAAAGAGGTGTGCAGAAACTGAAGTTAGATATTACCCGGAAAGCATCAAGAAGGGAAAAATTTGTATTAAAACAGCAAGGCATTAGTCACTAATGGAAGAGGAGCTCTGCAAACAAAGCTAGCATCAAAACACAAGACTCTTCCGAGGAAATCAGAAAAGGAATAAAATGAGGCAAAATAACCCAGGAAGTAAAAGTTAATAGAGGTAACCAGCATTGATGGCGAGTTGTTAATTATGTGTTGCTAGTTAGAATGTGAGAAAAGAACTCTTTCAAACGTGCAAAATAATAAGTTGTTTTAGAAACCACTCTGGAATTACCCAGTAACACTGAAAACACATTCTCACTTAGACTCAACAGTCCTGCCGCTGAGAACTTATCCACGGACGGAGGAAACAGTAGAAAAAGACGTAAAGACAGGGTCTCAAGGAAAATTAAATCTCATTATGTTTAGTCCTTTATTGGCAATCAGCAACTTCTTTTGTCATGTTTTCCTGATACTTAAAATATAAAGCTAAAGACTCTCATGTTCTAAAACCGTTTTATTACCAAGTCTGAGTGCCCAGAAAATTTAGAAGAAAATTTGTAAAAGCTGTATTAGATAATTGTGGGGAATCATAAAATTTCTCTAATATGTTAGTAAAAATTCATCTTATTGTCAATTACTTTTGGATTTTCTGCATTTAAAATGAACTGATTTTTTGTCTATTCCTCTCTAAAATAGGTCTCTTTGTTCTACCACTAGTGTAAAAAAAGAGGGTGATTTCCAGAATTTTAACCAAAAGCATAATCTGTTATCTTACGGCTTCATCTGTTTACATATTTTAAACTAAATAATGGGCTTCTAATCATTTCAAAAATTAAACACAATCCAGACCCATGTTGGTATTTCCACGCTCAGGAGAACCAATCATGATGTCTTGTAAAATTCTGGTGAAATTCTCATTGTCACTTATCAATCATCAGGACTCATGATAATTTACCAATGAGGACAAGTGACATCGAATAAAGTATAAACTGTATCTGCAGGTGACTATTAAAATCCTTCCCCATTTCAGGGCCCCTGGTGGGATCAGCCGGTAGAGCAGGTGACTCTTGATCTTGAGGTGGTGAGTTCGAGCCCCCCGTTGGGGGTAGAGATTACTTAATAAATAAAAGTTTTTTAAAAAAATCCTTCACCATTTCAGAATACTAACCTTCAATCATTAACTGTAGGTCATAAAATTGCATTAATACACAAATAACATAGCATTTACCACCGTACCCTTTAGAGCGGTACTCTCCAAGTCCTCTTTAACATAGCTGACTTTGAATTTGTAATTTTCATTCCGACTCAGACAAGGAGACCTATTTCTCTTTGGGAAACCTCTGCATGTCATGGATTTTGCAGCACAAAGAGGATTTCTACATCAGCTGGGGCTCCAGAAGGTGGCAACGTGTATGGACCACTCCACTCTACATAGTACGGAGAAAGGAATTTTGATTCCCAGACCGTCCTTTGCCTGTAAGGCCTCCTCTGGCCCTAGATTTTTTTAGGGTGATGAAAAACACCAACATAACATTCACCGTCTCTCCCTGTTCGGCAGCCTTTACCACCAAACACCTCCAGCAATTTTGCGAGACGGAACCTCTATTCTCATTAAACTCACAGCTCCCTGCCCCAGCCCCTGATAACCACCATTCTTCTTCCCGGCTCTAGACTCCCAGAGGAGTGGAATCAGATAGTGTCCGTCTTCCGGTGACGAGCTTATTTCACGGACCATGATGTCCTCACGGTTTGTCCGTGTTAGGGCTTATATCAGAATTTCCTTCCTTTTCAAAGCTGGATAATATTCCATTTTGTGTATGTCCGTGACTAACGTAGGTGGCCCTTATCCATTCCACTGATGGCCCAAATAAAACAGAGGGTGACCTTCCCTCAAAGAAAAGGGAACTCCTCCTGCCTGGCTACTGAGCTGGGACACAGGTCTTTTCCTGCCTTCAGACTTGAGCTGAAGCACTGGCTCTTCTGGGGTCCGGAGCCTGCTAACTTTCAGACTGGGACTTACGGGCATCTGCTCTCCGGGTTCTCAGGTTTCCATATTTGTATTAGAATACGTGCATACATGTACATATCTGGCTGTTTCTATGTCTCTGGGGAATCCTGGCCATGTAACACCACATCGTGTTTATCCACTGCCCCATCAGGGAGGAAGGATGATTGACTTGGGCGGCTTCCACATTTGAGCTATTGTGGATAAAGCTGCTAGTGTTCTTGTGCAAATACTTCTTGGAGGTCCCGTTTTCAATCCTTTTGGATCTATACACAGAAGTGGAATTGCTGAATCAGATGGTATTTCTATTTTTAATATTTTGAGTCCCCTCCATACTGTTTTCCATAGTGGCTGCACCAGTTTGCATTCCCACCAACAGGGCAAAGTTGTTCCAAGGTCTCCACATCCTTGCCAATACTTGCTACTTTCTATTTTTTGACAGTAGCCATCCTAATGGATGAGAAGTGATCTATCACTGTCATTTTGATTTCCATTTCTCTGGTTACTGAAGAACTATGGGCAATTTTTAAAGGTCTTTAAAAGATTACCTTAAAAATAGCACACATGTTAACTCATTCACACTATGAAATAAAGCTACAGCTAGACACATAGTTCTTGCTCAAATCTGCCTGTAAAGAAGACCTCTGTCTTCTTCCCATGTACCTCTTTGATCTCAAATGAATACCACACTCACAATGCTTCTAACATCAGATGTGTGGGTGCTTTCCCCCATTGGTAATTCTCTGCAAAATGAGCTGGGTGTCCTGCAATTTAACTCAGTTCTAACACCTTCTACCTGGAGATAGGATCGGACCCCACAGGTTAAGGGCTCAGTCCCATAAGATTGCTTCCGCCTCCCTTGAAGATGCCAGTCACAAATCCAAGCTGTCACCCGTGCTTCTGACGAAGTGGCCATAGATCAGAGGTCCTTACAAACCCCTCCTCTGGTTTGGTTCATTTCCTAGAGCAGCTCACAGAATTCAGGACAATAGTCTACTTACTATTTACCAGTTTGTTGCAGAAGGATATGATGGAGGAGACCCAGAAACATCCAGATGGAAGAGATGCACATGGCAAGGTAAGTGGGAAGAGGTGTGCAGCTTCCACACCCCCCCACCCCCGGAACACCACTCTCCCAGCACCTCTATGCTCTCAACAACCCAGAAGCTCTCCAAACCCTATACTTTAAGGATTTTTACGAAATCCTTAAATGAAGCTTTATGAAAGCTTCTGTAGGCATGATGGATCATTAACTCCATTCCAAGCCCCTCTCTCCTCTCTGGACAAGGGGAATGATAGGATGCTGAAAATCCCAAGCTTCTAATCATAGCTTGGTCTTTTTGGTGACCAGTCCCATCCAGGAGCCCACCAAGGCACCTCATTAGAACAGAACATGCTGCTATCACCTAGGATATCCCAAGGTATTTAGGATCCGGGGTCGAAAACCAATGCATATATTATATATATATTTTTTTTCCCTAAATTCTTTTTAAAAATAACATGTGTGCTAATTTATTTACAATGTAAAATAAAACTACAGACAGACAGTTCTCATTCATTGATCTGCAACTTTTCTCAAATATGCTGATTCATTTGCAAACACACCAGTGAAGCAAACTTAGAAACACAAGGTTGCTGAGTTGACCAGCGGATTTAGCTGGATTAATTTCATAGTTACTGTTCTCAATTAGCAAAACAAACTTACATCCTCTACCAGAGCACATCTGCTCTAACACCCACACTCTAAATCACTGTGTCCTTGGTCGCTCAGGAGATGTGCCGACAGGCAATCTGAACTCCCCTTTCTCAGCCCTGGTGCCTGACAACTCCTCTCTGTAACTGAGGAATTGTTTTCCAGATTTGTTAGTCTTGTCCCATGGATAGTCTACTATTTAAGGTGACTTTGCCTATTTTTAACTTACTATAGTTTGTTCTATAATATAAAATATAAAAAACCCAAATGCAATGTACAACCAGGTGAAGATCCCAGTTTAAAAACAAAAAAGCTTCAAAGACATATGGGGAGAAGATGTGGGGAGTTGAAAATGAACTGACTACTTTAGTGTTCATCATTGCGGGTGTAATATTGGTAATGCGCTTATGCAGGAGGACGTCCTCGTTCTCAGGTGATGCACACTGAAGTATGAATGGGTAAAGTGTCATCGCACTGCAACTCACTTTACAGTAGTTCAACATAAAAGAATAGATACTTAATGGATGTAACAGTAACAGGTAAAGCAAAACATACCCCAATTCTGAATCTAAGTTACAAGTAAATGCTTATTCATTTTACTATTATTTCAAAATCTCAGTAGGCATGAAAAGTTTGTAACCTCCCGAAAGTGAAACAAAAGATGAGGCACTGTTTTCTATTTAAAAGTTCCCGGAAGAGCAAACGTTGGAGGTGGCACCTCAGGCTTTTGTCCATGTGCGTAACAATCCTTATCTCAAAAGTAAAATGATGATACAAAGCTGATCATCATATAAAAAGCAGATTTTTCATTTAGCCATTACTTCTTGTTTATAGCACTGTGTTTGCAACTGAGTTTTTGGTTTGAAAACAGTCCACCTAAACAACTGTGTCATTTTTAATGATGTTTTTCTCTTGCTTCTGTCCTTCCTTCCAGAAGGCATTGAGCTTTTTTTCCACTCTAACCCTTCAGGGTCTGTGCCCTGACACATGCTCTGTTGGGGTGGGTTTTCAAACTACCCAGCATTCGTGTCAGTTTCCAATAGACAGGCAGTCAGACTAGAGACTGGAGAGATAAGGGGGTGTCTGCCACCCTGTAGGACCTCCAACGGGTATCTGTGTGGGGCTGGGCACCAGAGATAAATGGTGTCCTTAGAAGCCATGGAAAATGATGTCCTGCCTGAGCCTGGTAGGGAAGGAGCGACATTGCCTTAGAATGAACTCGGGATTAGATTCACCCAACACAGGTTCACAGCAAGCATGTCAGCAGTTGTCATGATATATAGATGATCAGAGGCACTGCTCCAGTACCTTAGATCCCGTAAGTCATATGGCTCTTCAACCATCCCCAAAAGAGATTCATATACCCTGGCATCAGAACCATTCTCCATTCGATCACCTAGACTGACAATCCAGCAAGACAGGTCAGGGAGGGCTGAGGCAGGTTAATATGATTTAGAAAAACAAGGGGGGCATTTGGCTGGCTCAGTCCTAGGAGTGTGTGACTCTTGACCTTGGGGTTATGGGTTTGAGCCCCACGTTGGGGGTAGAGAGTACTTAAAATCTTAAAAAAGAGAAGAAAGAAAGAAAACAGAGACACATAATGTTTCCTGCTTCCAAGAGGAAGTGAGACAATTCTTTTTCAGGGAAATCTCTTCTTTGAATTGCAACATTTACTACATATTTGTATTGCATGTGCATGTATGTATTTATTTACCTATTAATTGTTTACTCCCCAAAGCCCATGAAGGCAGAAGCTGTGTCTGTTTTTCTTGCCTTTATAGAACCAAAATGTAGCAGTGACAGATGTGCCGTAGATGTCCCATTCACAGAAAGAATGCAATAAACAGTATGAATTGTATAGGCCACACGTTTCATATGGCCATATCTATATAATCAAGAATTTATACTAAACGCACAGTTTAGTGTATTTAAATGCACAGTTGTCTATTTATGGAAATTTATATATCAAAATCTTATCAGCATGTCTTAGATTGACAATATTAGATTTCAGATAATTTATTATACTTCAGTATGCCAACCATGATGCATGCTAGTTAATCAGGTTTAATGAACTAAGGTTGGTTAATTGTTACATAGAGTGACCTTGTCTGTATTACATCTTAGGTTTTATAAGAAACATAAAGATTGTCAGATATGTGGGCACCTGGTTGGCTCAGTACTTTAAGTGTCTGCCTTCAGCTCAGGTCATGATTCCAGAGACCTGGGATCGAGTCCCACTTCAGGCTTTCCACTCAGCAGGGAGCCTGCTTCTCCCTCTCCCTGCTGCTCTACCTGCTTGTGCTCTGTGTGTGTGTATGTCAAATAAATAAATAAAATATTTTAAAAAATGACTTTTAGGGAGGAGGAGTAGGAGACTGAGATATCATCAGGTCCCCAACGTTCATCTAGATAGTTATCAAACCATTCTGAACATGTACAAACTCAACAGGAGAGAGAAGAGAAGAACAGCAATTCTAGGAACAGAAAATCAACCACCTTCTAGAAGATAGGATGTGAGGAAGAGTGAATCCAAAGCGATGGGAAGATATAAGGGGTGGAGGGTGGCTGGTCCCGGCAGCAGTAGAGCAGTGAGCACAAGATCGAGACATTTAGAGCCTGCTCCACTGAGGGACGTCGCTCCAGAGGCTGAGTGGGGGGTGGAGCCCTCGTGGGGACAGTGTGGTCTCAGGACCCGTGGGGTCACAGAAAGACCGGGGGTGTCTGAGTGTGGCAGAGCTCCCAGGTATCGGTGCGGGGAAGCCAGGGGCAGAGACGGAGCTGAGCAGCAGGCTCTGAGCTTGGGCTTACTGTAGACCGTGATCCAAGGTGCAGTCAGGCCACTGCTCTTCACACAGGTACCCCAAAGGGGAAGATCTGGAGAGACCTGTTCCTTCCTCCTCCAGGAGAAGCCGCGCAGGAGCGCGCTGTAGAAATGTGCTGGGCTTGAAGACCACACGGGGTGTGGGCCAGAGATAGAAATGCTCCATCAGGGGCCGTCTGACCTTGGAGCTTGGGCTGGAGACCAGGGAGACAGGAGGGATGACTGCTTTTCTCTGAGGGCACACTGAGGAGAGGAGCCCGAGCTCTGGGCTCCTATGGGGCCAGAGACTGTGAGGCTGCCATCTTCATTCCCATCCTCCAAAGTGGTACAGAAAGCGTTCGGGGAACAAAAACTCCAAGTGCGAACCCGAGCGGATTGCTCAGCCTGGCCCCTGGCAAGGGTGGTGGGATTCCAACTCAGGCAAAGACATTCGAGAACCACTGCGACAGGCCCCTCCCCCAGAAGATCAGCAAGAACTTCCAGCCAAGACCAAGTTCACCGATCAATGAGAGCTGCAGAAGTCCAGAGGTAGGGGAAAGCAGCACACAGAATCCATGGCTTTTTCCCATGATCCTTTAGTCTTTCAGAGTTAAACTTTTTAAATTTTTTTTCTTAATTTATTTATTTTTCCTCTTTCCTATTTTAACGTTTTTTAACTAGTATCTTAGCAATATCTTTTAAAGAATCTTTTCTAACTTTCACTGTTACGTTCATATTTTATCCCCTCATTGTATTTAACCTTATTGTTTGTATACATATAGGGGTTTTTTTTTTCTTTAAAATTTTGGGATACAATTTCTTCTAATAGATCAAAATATACCCTAAATCTAGCACATGGCTTGGTTCTAGTCTCCAGCCTGATCACATTCTTTCCTCTTTTTTCTTTTCTTTTTTCAACCGACCTCTTATCAATACATTTTTTAAATCTTTTTTAATTTTCATCTTTATACTCATATTCCGTCCCTTCATAGTGTTTATCCTTATTTTTGTATAAGTTTTTCTTTCTTTAAAATTTTGGGAGGTAGTTTCTTCTAATAGACCAAAAAACATCCAAAATCAGATGTGGGGCTCTGTTCTAATCATATGTCTAATATATATATATATTTTTTTTCTCTTTTTTATTTTATTTTATTCTTTTTTTTTCTCCCCTCCCTTTTTTTTCAACCCCTGGTTTCAGCTCTCATTTGATTTTTCTGGGGTCATTGCTACCCTTTTAGTATTTTGTTCTTTCATTCATGTATTCTTATCTCGAAAACATGACAAGGTGGAAAAACTCACCACAAAAAAAAAACAAAAAACAAGAGTCAGTACCGATGGCTAGAGACCTAATCAATATGGACATTAGTAATATGTCAGAACTAGAGCTCAAAATGACAATTATCAAGGTGCTAGCTGGGCTTGAAAAAAGCATGGAAGATATTAGAGAATCCCTTTCTGGAGAAATAAAAGTAAAATCTAACCAAGTTGAAACCAGAAAAGCTATTCATAATGTGCAATAAGTCAGTCAGAGAAAGACAATTATCATATGATCTCTCTGATATGAAGAATGTGAAAGGCAGGACAGGGGGTCATGGGAGGGTGGGGGAGGGAAATGAAACAAGATGGGATCAGGAAGGAGACAAACCGTAAGAGACTCTTAAACTCATGAAACAAACTGAGGGTGGCTGGGAAGTGGCGGGGTAGGGATAGGGTGGCTGGGTTGTGGACACTGGGGAGGGTATGTGCTATGGTAAGTGCTGTGAAATGTGTAAGCCTGACAATTCACAGACACGTACCCTGGGGCAAATAATACATTATGTGTTAATTAATATTAATAATAATAATAATAATAATAATAATGGCAGAATGCTCATTCTTGACATTTTTACTTAAAACTGTATTGGAAGTCCCAGCCAGAACAATTAGACAAGAAGAAATAAAAGGCATCAAACTGGAAAGGAAGTGGTGAAACTGTCTCTGTTTACAGCTGACATGATCTCATATGTAGAAAACAGTAAGATTTCATAAAAAACCTATTAGAACTAATAAATAAATTTACCAAGTTGTACAATATAAAATCAACACACAATCTATACAATAACAATGAATAATCTGAAGGAAATTACAAATACAATCCTATCTATGATAGCATTTAAAAAGAATAAAATAATCAGTAATAACTTTAATCAAGTAGTCAAAAGACTCATACACTGAAAACTACAAGACATTGCTGAAAGTGAACAGACAAGACACAGATAAATAGAAACACATCATGTTCGTGGACTGAAAGATTTAATATTGTTAAAATGTCCATAATATGCTCAAAGTGAACCACAGATTCAACACAATCCCTGTCAAAATGTCAGTGGCAGTTTTTAAAGAAACAGAAAAAATCATAGTAAAATTCATTTGGAATTTCAAAGGACTCCAAATAGCCCAAACAATCTTAACAGAAAAACAAAATAAAATACAACTAGAACCTTCATACTTCTTAATTTTAAAACATCGTATAAAATTGCAATAGTTAAAACAACATGTTTCTGGTGTGAAAACAGATACACAGACTAACAGAACGGAAGAGACACAAATAAATGCATGGCCATGTAGACGATCAAATGACAAAGTTGCCAGAGCTAAACGACCGGGAAAGGAGTCTCACTTCAACAAATGGTGCTGAGAAAACTGGATATCCACGTGCAAAAGAATAAAGTGGGACCCTTACATTAATACCACATACAAAAACTACCTCGAAATAGATTAAAGACCTAAACTTAAGACCTGAAACTATAACCTTGTAGAAGAAAGCATACGGGGGAAAAAAATCTCGTGACGTTGGATTTGATAATGATTTCTTAGATATGGCACCAAAGGAACAGGTGTAAAGAGCAAAAATAGACAATGGGGATTTTATCTAACTTGAAAACTTTTGCACAACCAAGTAAACAGCAAAATGAAAAAGCAACCTAGAGAATGAGAAAATACTGCAAACCATATTTCTAATAAGGCAGTAATATCCAGGATATATAAAGAACTACAACTCAGCAACAACAGCAGCAAACCCCAAATAACCTGACTTTAAAATGGGCAAAAGACTTGTAAATAGACCTTTCCCCAAAGAAGACATACAAATGGCTAACAGACACACGGAAAGAAGTTCAACATCACTAATCAGCAGGGAGATGCGAATCAAAACCACAATGAGATATCGCCTCACACCTATCAGGATGGTCACTATAATGACAAAGCAGAAAATAAAGTGTTGGCAGTGGTATGGGAAAGTGGTACCCTTCTGCTCTGCTGGTGGGGATGTAAAGTAGTGTAGCCGCTATGGAAAATAGTATGAGCATTCCTCAAAACATTAAAAATACAAGTACCATGTGATCCAGCAAGCCTCACTTCCACTACATATCCAATATGATTGAAAATGGGATCTCAAAGAGATATTGGCACGCCTGTGTTCACTGGAACATTATTCAAGATAGCAGAGTTGTGCGCTGACTGATGGCTGGATAAAGGCAATGTGCCACATACACACAATGGAATACAGCTTCAGAATAGAAGGAAAGTCTGTCTTGAGTTGCAAGGTGGATGAACCTTGAAGCCATTGTGCGACGTGAAATACATCAGGTACCTGCTTCCACTTACATGTGGTATCTGAAGTAGTCAAATTGATAAGAACAAAAAGTAGGATGACAGATGTCAAGGGCTGGGGGAAGGGGAAGTGGGGAATCATTTGGTGGGTACAGAGTTCCACGTCTGTAAGATAAGAATGTTCTAGAGATCTATGCACAATGTGTATGTAGCTATCCCTACTCACTGCTCACTTAAAAATGATTAAGATAGTAAGTTCTGTTAAGTGATTTTTGCCACCAAAAAAAGATAATTAACTTATAACAAAATAATAATTATGAAATGTGTAAGTTATATAGAGGTAAAATATATGACAAAAATAGCAAAAAGATTCTATTTATTTATTTGTCAGAGAACGCAAGCAGGGGGAGCAGAAGGCAGAAGGAGAAGCAGGCTCCCCACTGAGGAAGAAGCCTGAAGTGGGGCTTGATCCCAGGACCCTGGAATCATGACCTGAGCTGAAGGCAGATGCTTCACCGACTGAGCCACCCAGGTGCCCCGATAAATTATAAATTTAAAAGGAGCTGAGAGAACTTAAAGCATAAAGACGAATATTGCTGGGATATTAATTTGACCCAAATTGATAAATAGTTCATCAATTTGCAGGCTTTTTCTTTTTTAGAAAGTAACATGCTGATTTCAATATGTTTAGGGAAATGCAAATGAATTAGAACAGT
Organism: Procyon lotor; assembly: GCA_028646535.1. Lineage (NCBI taxonomy): Eukaryota > Metazoa > Chordata > Mammalia > Carnivora > Procyonidae > Procyon > Procyon lotor. The sequence goes on from CM053605.1 coordinate 164,504,412, forward strand.
AAAAAAAAAAAAAAAAAAAACTCGAAAAAATAAACACTGAGGATTTGCCCTACAAGATTTCCAAACTCCAAAGAGTCAGTAAGAATGGAACTGAAATACAGGCAGAGAAGTCAGTGAAACAAAATCAAAAAGCCAGGGAGCCTCCCTGTGCTCCCCTCTCCCTCCGACCACAGTGGCGGCGGTCAGTGCTGCCGCAGTAGGTACCCCCCTGATTGGGTCACACTTCAAATGACTGGTTATACTCCCAAATTAAAAAATCTCAGGGTACCGGAAAGTCGTCTCTCCCTTTCTTACACTTTATCTGAATATGCTCGCTCCTGCCACCCCTACATATCCAGCCAAGGAGAAAAAGAAAACATAGGACTTAACTTGGACATCATTTTTATGGTCCACATAAAGGAGCTGGCATTACTAATTAAATAAAGGTGTGGTAGCCCAGTAGTAATGGAGGTTGTTAATAATGACCTAAATTCATGAATAAACCTTACTAGACACACAATACACTGAGTTCGAGTGCGTTTTCGGTGAAGTCTGTTAACCCAAGTGTCTCAGAGGTGCTGCCCTGCTTCCTGGGACACGCGGAGTCAGCAGGACGGGGCTGAGAGTCTCCTTTCCCCCTTGGGTTCCTGTGGACTCTGCACTGTCATAAATGGAGCCCTTCTTTGCTGGGACACCAGTTTGCTAATCTTTTTCACCACCATGCTATACACCGACGTTTATAACCCCCGTGTATTTGCATAAGCAATCAATACTCAGCAACCTCCGGGGCGCTCTCGAGCTGGGCGTGAAGCTCATTCATTCATTCATTCATTCACATCTGAACAACCCTTGTTCTAAACTATCAAGTGCCAGCAACTCTGCAAAGAGTCGGATAAAACATCTCCTTCTCTTTCTCTTCCAGGGCAATCTTCAGTCCTCATAGCCTTTAAATGCTCAAGCTCCTCAGGCCAGGTCCTAGGTTCCTCCTTTCCTTTTAGACTCTTGCCCTCAACATTCTGTCTCTCTCTTTTTACTGCGAGAAAACATACATAACACAGAGTTAACCACTTCATCTGCTCTTTCAATCAACAGTTGGGCACGTTAAGTGCCTCCACATTGCTGTGCCCCATCCGTTCGTGTGGTATCACGGATGGCTACCTCAGTGCCCATCTTTAGATCTCTTCCCCAAACCCTAATGACCTCTCCGATGATCTGTCCCCCAGGTTTCTCTTAGCCACAAGTGACAAAAACCACCTCTAGCTAATTAAATAGAAAAGGACTTCACTGAACAGATTCAACGCTTTTCACTTGGACTATTCCTAAATAGTCTCACCCATTACAACAGCTTTACTAAGATAATTAACATGCACCACTACTCACCCATTTAAAGGTACAAGTCAATGATTTGTGGTATTTTCACATGGTTGACATACAGATAGATAATGATCTGTTTTAGAGCACTTCCACCACCCCCAAAAGAAACTCAGCAGCCGCTTCTTGGTTCCCCTGAATACCCCCATTTGGACACACAGTGATCTACTTCTTGACTCAATAGAGCTGCCTCCTTTGAACACTGCAAATGACTGCAATCATATAGTGCAATTGAACCCTGAACAATGGGGTTAGGCAGGCTGACCTACCACACAGTTGAAAATTCGTGTATAACTTTTGACTTCCCCAAAACTTAACTACCAATGGCCTACTGTTGACCAAAAGATAACAGTCAATTAATATATATTTTGTAGGTTATAGGTATTATATACTGTATTCTTACAATAAAACTAGAGCAGGAAAGGTGTTAATAAAATCATAAAAGAAAATACATACACAGTATTATACTGTGTTTACATTTTTAAAAAATCCGTGTTCACTGCAGTTCAAACCTGTGTTGCTCAACGGTCAACTCTACAAAGTCTTTTGTGACTAGCTTCTTTCACTCTACATGTTTTCAAGGTTCCTTCATGTTGTAGCATCTAACAGTATTTCATTTCTTTTTATGGCAGAATAATAGTACATTCACTGCATGGATACATCACATTTTATTTAATTATCACTTAATGGACATTTGGACTGGTTCCACTTTTTTTGCTATTATGAATAATGCTTCAATGAACAATCACATACAATCAAGTTTTTGTGTGAACATGTATTTTCAATGCTCTTGGGACTAAACCCACGAGTGGAAAACCTGGGTCATACGTTAACTCCATCTCTAACATTATATGAACTGCTGGACTGTTTTCCAAAGTGTCTCCTCCATTTTACATTCCCACAAGCAATGTGAGTGCTCAAAATTTCTCCACATTCTCACTGACACTTGCTGTCACCATCTTTGATTATGTTCATCCTAGTGGGTGTGAAGTACTATCTTATTGTAGTTTTGATTCACATTTCTCTTATCACTAATGACATTGAACATCTTTTTATGTGCTTATTGGCCACCTGTATTCTTCCTCGGAGAAAGTTTTCTAGTCTTTTGTCCATTTTAAAATAGGGGGTTGTCTTTATATTGTTTTTCTTTTATATTGTTGTATATGCTAGAAACAAGTCCCTTATCAGATATGTGATGTCTAAAAATTTTGTCACTGCGTGTGTTTTTTTTTTTTCATTTTCTTGATAATGTTTTTTGAAGCACAGTTTAAAAAAACTTTATCAAGCTCAATTTTTTTCTTTTGTTACTTATGTTTTGATGTCATACCTGAGAAACCATTGCCTAATCCAAGGTCACAAAGATTGTGGCTATGATTTCTCCTAGATTTTTGCTCCATTTTGAGTTACTTTTTACATGGTGTGATGTAGGGATCCAAATTATTCACTTGCATGTGGATATCCAATAGACACATCCATTTGTTGAAAAGACTGTCCTCTCAATAATCTTGGTACTTGTGCCAAAAATCAGTTCTGGGGGGAATACACAATCCAACCCACAACACTATCATGTTTGGATTATTTATTAATAGTGCATGGATATAAATTTGATTTTTCTACCTTGATCTTAAATCCTGAAACCTTGCTGAACTCATTTATTAGTTCAGATTTTCGTGGATTCCTTAGGATTTTCTACCCAGAAATAATTTCATCTATAAACACATAGTTTTACTTCTTCCTTTTTGAGATGGCTACATTTCATTTTATTTTCTTGCCTAATCAGTCTGCATAAAACCTCCAGTATAATTGAATAAAAATGGCAAGAGTACATATCCTTGTTTTGTTCTGATCTTAAGGAGGAAGGCTTTCAGTCTTTCATCTTTAAGTATGATGCTAGCTGCAAGTATGTTGTAAACGCTCATTACACGTTTAAGTTTCCTTCCATTCCTAGTTTGTTGAGTGTTTTTCATCATCCGGTGTGTTGAATATTGTCAAATGCTTTCTTCTGTTCATACAGCCTTATGGACTGAACGGTGACCTCCAGAAATTCCTATGTCAAAGCCCTAACCCCCAGTGTGACTGTATTGGGAGATATGGTCTTTAAAGGGATTAAGTTAATGGAGCACCTCCATGGCTCAGTTGGTTAATCGGCCGACTCCTAATTTCAGCTGTGGTCATGATCTCAGGGTTGTGAGATCAAGCCCTGTGTCGGGTTCTGCACGGGGCATGGAGGCTGCTTAAGATTCTCACATTCTCTCTACCCCTCTCCCTTTGGCTCTCCCAGCCACTCTCCCTCTTAAAAAAAAAAAAAAAATCTTTAAAGAGATAAAGTTAAATAAGGTCATAATCATGATACTCTAACTTGATAACTGATGTCCTCATAATCAGAGGAAGAGATCTCTTTCTCTTTCTTTCCATCTACTCACAGAAGAAAGGCCATATGAGGACACATCAAAAGGAGGCCATCTACAAGCCAGTAAGAGAGCTCCCACCAGAAACCAAATTTGCTGGCTTCTAATTATAAACCTCTAGCCTGTGAGAAAGTAAATTTATGTTGTTTAAACCACAATTCTGTATTCTGTTATGGCAGCTCAAGCAGACTAATACATATAGTGCATTGCATTAATTCGGATTTTTTGTTTGTTTTTTAAAGATTTTATCGATTTATTTAACAGAGTGAAAGAGAGCACAAGCAGGCAGAGAGAATGGGAGAAGCAGGCTTCCTGCTGAGCAGGGAGCCTGATGTGGGGCTAAGTCCCAGGATCTGTGCCGAAGGCAGGCGCTTAACCAACTGAGCCACCCAGGTGCCCCTGCATTAATTCAGATTTCAAACCAACCTTGCATTCCTGTGACAAAGACCACTTGGTCATGATCCATAATCCTTTTATATTTTGCTAGATTCAGTTTGCTAGTATTTTGTTGAGGGTTTCTGCACCTATATTCATAAGGAGATGTTTTTTTCCATAAACGATGTTGGGAAAACTGGCAAAATGCAAATGGGATCTGAGAATCAGGTAATCTACTTTGTTGACTTCTTGTTTTTAATGATTGCATCATGAGTATGTATGCAGGACAACTTGTTCAGCAAAAACACATGAAAATATTCAGAGATGATGGGGCATCCGCTTGGAGATGAACTTTCAAATGCTTCAATAAAAATTCTTTTACTGTATCTTTACCTCTTCTGTAAATTTGTGATTGTTGACAACAACATAATGGAAGGGTAGGCAGAGAATACAGAAAGGGGGAATGCAGACTTGAAAGACTAGTATCTCCAGAGGAAGAAGTGAGAGGTTCATTAGACAGGGGGAATCAACATGAGGCCATAGGTCTCTTTAATTTGGAGGAAAGTAAAGTTTAAAAAGGGAGGGGCTGTTCTCTGTGCCGCATTAAAATCTAAGTGTGTACTTTTCTCACATGCCAGGATCATTCCTCCTCTGCATTTTCCCAAAGCTCAGTAGGAGGTAAGAACAAACTTTGCTAAAATGACCTTATGAACTATTCCTCAGGCAGATTTGCCCTTGGCCTTTCTCCTCCAGTTCTACTCATAATAAATAAGAATTAAAGGGCAATGAGTTACTCATTAATATATTTTCTTACATTTTAGGCTCTAAGCAACAATTATTCTAATAAGGGAAACAAATTATACTATTAGAACGCAAATGGTTTATATTTTAGATCAGCTCCCCCTTAGAAAATGGAAGACACGTAAATAAGGTGTGCAAAATACATATTCCAAATAGGAGGTCAAACTGAGGGAAACTGGTCTTCACAGGACAGTTCTGTTAGGAACCCCGGGAAGACTGTCTCGAATCTACAATTCCTTCAGAGTACATGAAGATGTTTAAATCGCCCCTCAAGAAAAGCTTCTATTTTTTAATGGAAAAAAGTGTATAAAACATTATTAGCCACCTGCCCCAACGACCTGGTAGTCTAGTTCATGGAGTATGTCATGTACACTAATCTGTGTTTCAATACAAAAACATCACACTCCTCTATGACCTTTCTAATCATCTTAACTTCACCACCTAGATTAACTTTGCAGGGCACACTGCAGCCTCTACAAGCCTTTGGGAGGACACAGGGATATGGAGAACACTAAAAGTTCTAGAGTCTTCTGCTCTCGCAGATAATGTCTCTGGAGTGCAAGGTTATCTACATATATTTTCCATCGATATCATCATATATTGGAGTACTTGCTGTACCCAACGGATATTTTTCACTCATCTGATATTTACTGAATTCCAGCTACGTGTCCAAGGCAATGAGGAGAGATGAGAAGGCCTGTACCCATCTCCTCCAAGTCTGTTTACTGGACGACACTGTATACTTGAAGTTTGTGTGTCTGTAACTCACAGTGTTAATGAGGAAAAGGCTGGAAGCCCAAATAACAGATAATGGGGAAATACAGTAAAAGACTGGAAGGGATTTTGGAAGTCATTCAACTTCAATCTGCTTTTGAGAACGACAATGATTTACTAACTGACTCCGGAGATTTTGAGTTTGCCCCTGTGCTCCCCCCTAACCCAGTCTGTCCTGTGTTTAGAGGCCTGCCTGCATGACTGCTACAGAGGAGCCCTGAACTCCTTAAACATCAAGGAGTATGTGCTGGGAATAAAGGCCACAAAAAAATACCAATATGCCACATTAAGTGCATATCTTATTGGTTTAAAAATATGATAATAGGGATCATGATAAATTTTTAAAAAGAGAATTACAGGTACATGATTAAAAATATAAATGGAAGATAACATAACTGGGACGTAATCACTATCACTCAGAGGAGAAATCTCATGACGAGGGGTCCTGCAGCCTTCCACTGGTGTGCCCGCTGACTCTGTGGTCCTTCTTTCTTGCTCTATACCAGCTCTAGTTACTGCCAGGCTTAGTGATCGCGTCTGATCTCTGTTCCATACCCACCTTCCGTGCGGTCTCTTTTGAAGTGTGTTTTCATCTTTGTCTCTTTCCTCTGCTCAGCTTAAGTTGGATCCTGCAAATGGCATATGTCCTGCATAATTATTCCCCTGCCCACCTCTGAAGGGTGATTTAATCACACAGGCAATTTAAGAAATACACAATATTACATTAATTGCCTTTGTGTGTATCTTCTTCGTTCTTAGAGGAGGAAAAGCATGGACCAGCTTCAGCAAGCACATGCCACAGAGAAAACACACTTAGCACTACAAAGTTCTTAGCACTGCACTAGGTGCTATGTCAGACAGAAAGAAATCACATGGCCTGTCACATCTTGATTTATTGCAAAGGCAAGACATACAAAAGGGAAACAAGATAGTGTGTTAATAAAAAACTGAACTGAATATAACCAAGTACCAAACTACAAAAGGTAGTGAGTGCCACAGATCTTTCGAAAGGGGAGAAACTATTCCTAGAGCTACCATGAATGTTGGGTTATGGGTTAATATGGGTTAATAATGGGTTATGAATGTGGGAGCCTAGCGAGGAAAGGACATTCGATCTAGAGGTTAAAAGCATGGGGCATAAGTAAAGGCACAGAAGTGAGTTTGATTCATGAAAGAGAAGGAGTAGCCACCTTTTAGAAGAAGGTTCAGATTACCTTGTGAAGGACCCGATAGACCAAGAAGTCTGACTTTGATCTAATGAGTACAGTCACCAAGTGCCCTTTGACAGGGAAAGGTGTGGAGTTGTTTTGGCAAGTTAGAACAGGACAAAGATCAAGGAGTGAGATCGGCGAAGTCAGAAACCAGTTCACTGACCATTTAGTGATCCAGAATAAATAAAAAGGAGTCGAAACAATAGTTGGTCTGTCACATTCAGCAGAAGTGCCAGCTATTATAAAACGATGTCAGGGACCAGTATGCAGAGGCTGGGGTGATAAACGGTAAAATCTGTTTCACAAGTATCTGTTGCACAACATGAGGAAGAGTGGTGCCCCTATTTTTTGAGCTTCGCTTCTCTCTCAAGGGCTGAAAAACAAGAATGAGAAGTCTTCCAAGGTTAACTTCTAGATCTTCCACAGAAACACATTTAAATGCTTTGGGAAGATGTGGTTTATTGTGTAACATGCCTAATTTTTGATCTATAGCCAATTTTTTGGAAGTGTTCCTAACGAGTAAATCACACTTGAGCAGATTTAATCAAAGGTTTGTTGTAGGGGTTCAATGATCATTTAACGTTCCCTACACGCAGGTCTTTTAACACTTGTAGGTGTTTAGAAAACGTCTTTCTCTCCCTTTTCTTTAATAAGGTTAACTGTCAATAGGTTTGTCAACCAAACAAACCTATTTCCACCTCAAACTAGAGAACCAGATCCAACTGTTAAAGACTTTTAGCATGTAACAGAAAGCAAAGCAGGAGTTGGAGAGTGAAATAGGAATGTGAAAAAAATCTTTTTTGAAACTAAGAACAAGTACTTTAAAAAACTACTTTCTCTTCGGATTCAGGTTGGCAGTCTTTGAGGAAAGTACATGGGAGATCTCCTCTCCCACCTCATCTACCAATGGAATGGTGGCCTCCAATACAGGATCTCTTCACCCCCACTCGTAAGGGGCATTTAAAATGGTCTGTCATACATTTCGTATCATCCGACTGGCTCTGACACTACCGAAGCATGAGTTTCTTGTCAGGGAAACCAAGCTACAGACTCAAAGACTGAATGCGTATCAGGCCATTTTACATCATCCTAAACCATTGAGTCCACAGGGATGGAGGAAAGACCAGAATTCTAAGAAGGCAGTTCATGAAATCTGAAGGCAACAGGACTATCACAGTAAAAATGTACTCATTCCTAGATTCATTTAACTAATCAAATGCTTTGGGGCCTATTCATTCACCGGCAGTTTATATATAGAAAATATTTACGGGGCGCCTGGGGGGGGGGGGGTCAGCAGGTGAAGTCTGCCTTCGGCTCAGGTCACGATCCCAGGGTCCTGCGATCAAGATCCGCATGGGGCTCCTTGCTTGGCGCAAAGCCTGCTTCTCCCACTCCCTCTGCCCCTCCCCCTGCTTGTGCTGTCTCTGACTGTCAAATAAATAAAATCTTTTTAGAAAACTAAAAAAAAAACCTTTTTTAAAAAAAGAAAATATTTACTACTAGCCTACATTAAATGTCTGTGGGAAGATAATACGAAGGAAGAGAATATGAATCTCCCTTCTACTTATCATCCATACCATTACAACAATAAAAATTTATTAATTTCCGTATGAATTCAGAAATTTTATTTAACCCTTAAGGAAACCCTTAATGTCCTAACATATAATTTAGGTTAATATAAAACTGAGGGAAAAAAAAGACTGAATACAAACTATCTTAAGACATTAATCAAACTTTTAATGTTATCAATTTATTGCATATGTCAGTACAGAAAAATAGAAAGTATATTCTAAAAGAAATTTATTGTTAAAAAAAACAAACGTAAATGTTTGCTTGCCATGGCTAGCACACTGTGTTCGATAACATTCAAATCTGAGTTATAAAATTGTATTACTGCTTCAAATAAAATATGGCAGATAACAAAAATATGATTTACATCATGAAACTGGGTTAACTTAATTTATCCTGGATATACTTGAATATGTTGAAAACAACTTGACTTTTCAGTATTCACTGTACTGACAGAAACTGTTATAAATTATGTTGAACAACACACACATATCCCTGTTACGTTATGTGTATATGGCACTTTTTGTAAAAAGTGTCTCTTATACGTAGTCCTATTTTTAAACTACATTTTTAGATACAAAATATAAATGGAGGTATATTTGCGCCATTTGGCAAAAACGTGTTGACTGTAGTTAGGATGAATGCATTTAATTTGCTATACAAATGAATATATTATTTCTGATTAGCTAAGATGATGTGCATATATGGTAATATAAATAAACAGAAGTGCTTTTCATTTTCTACCCTACTGATTTAAAAAATAGATGTCTGTGCTCTGTCATTTCCAACTTTACCTGAGTGATATGAAAATACATAAATTTAAGTGGATAATCTGAAAGCATTATAACGAATATTTCTCACAGTTTGTTTTTTTTTTCCTCTTCATTATCACTGTCAAACATAATAGGAAAAACGGAGAGGGGGAAGATCAGGACAAGAGTTCAGTATATCTCAATCATGACCTAATTTTAAAAGTAACTTCTGTGACATCCTAAGTAAAAGTTTACCTTATATTTTCCCAACCTTAAGGAAGAAAGGGACTCAATGCTAAAAACTGCCCTTCAACGGAGATTGCGAGAAAATTCATATGAAGTTGAACATGGCCTTCATTCTGTAATTTGACCAAACAAACCTATTTCCACCTCAAACTAAATCTTACAAAAATAAGAAATGAATATAAAAGCATCCAGTGGTATGAATTCTCAACAAAAGAATGTGACATATTACCAAAGTGGGAACTTGGCTAATTCCCAAGTGTCCACAGCTCATCATGAAAAAATAAGCTTACGTTGCCCAGTAACAAAATTGAAAATACCATTTCAATAAAAATATCAATTTTACAGTCAAAGTATTTGCAACGTCAGGTGCTTTAGTCACTTTCTTGGTTAGAGATGCCTTGCATACAAATGTATTGCTTTGCACAATTAGGTATCCTTTTTGCCAATCTCTTCAGTTCATCATTTCCTGGATCTACACTCAAGAACCAGGTCACATTCCCTTTCCGGCTATTTCTATTCATTTAGTATCTTTTATCTTTCACCTGTCACAAATTATTTCTCCCCATATTTTGCAACATCCTTTTTAGTATTCTTTTTGTTATTCCCCCCTCCCCCAATAATCCCTTTTAAAATAATGGATTTTAATCTAAATAAAATTTGTATCTTGCCATATTTAAAATCATTCTAGGATTTCCAAACTTACAGTAGCTTAATAACCTAAAATTCATTCATAATCTCTCACAGCTGCTCTTGCAAAACAAGCCAGAAATTAATACACAAGGCAGAAAGAGTTCTATTCCTATTAAGACATGGGTCCAAATGAAGGAGTGACCCATGAAGAATTCACGTTTTATTAAGACAAACTGTCTTACACAAAATGAGACATGTTTTGATAAAATGATGCCATGGGCTTCATGGGCTCCTATTAACAAGAGTTTGTTTTCTACCCTCTTCCCATCTAAGGAAATCTCAAATACAGAAGCCAGGAAAGAAAGATGTACTACAACCCTAAATACATTCTTCCCTCTGCTGCTAGAAGAAACGCACCTTAACCCAAAGGGAATGAAGGTGGGGATGAAAACAAGTACTTTACAACTTTTGAAATCATGGCTTTAGGGAAAATAAAAACAAAAACAAAACTTTATAAACCCTAAAAAAGAAAAAAAAAAGCAGCATAAGAACAAAACGCTGATGAAGAAAAATCTTTTATACTTCATCAGTATAATATTTACAACTAAAGTTGATAAATCCCTCCACAAGCAGTAGACTAAATAATCACAGGAAAACACACAAAGGTACTCTGTAAACTTTAAAGAATGATGCAAGTCTAAGGTGTGCCAAGTAAGCTCATGTCTAAGGACACTACATCTGTCATATTAACTCTTCTTTTTAATACATTACTATTTAGGATAGTCATTCTACACAGCAATGATGGACAAGATGAAAAGTATCCTTTAATCGTGGTGAATTTATACATAAAAATACACCTTCCACGATATGCATTATCAACTTTTTTTTAAAAAAAGCACGACTTTCTAACAATAATTTATAGAAAAACAGTGTCCTTTAGAAATCATACTTGCTAGAATGTATTTTTTTCTAAATACTGACATGAAGTGAATAAGAATGTTATTTGGCAAAAGTATTTCTAGCCCTATCTCCATGGAAAGACTTTATAATTAAGGTCAATAACACTGACCCATTATTTATCTGCTCTAGCTACTTGAGCAAAGCCAATAAATATAGCTAAAATATTCAAAATATGGTACGTTAAAGCTGATGTAATGTAATGCACAGAGCTCAATTACACCTAATTTTTGAGGACGACTTGAAACAACTTAGCACAATTATACCTCATAGCTTATATTTTCTAAGGTAAATCCTGCAAGTTTTAAGGGGCTCTTTTTTTTAAGTAAGATTTTTCTTATTCTTCTATATGTCTAAATGCTACTTCTCACTTATAGCCACCTACTTGTTAAAATTGGTAATAGGTTCTCTAAGAAAAGGCTCTACAGTTCCTTCACTCCCACATTCCTATATGTAGGAGAAAAATAAATAAGACTTCCTGAAACTGTCTTTCAATGCTATCGTAACAACTGAAACATTAAAGCAAAGAACAGCTTTTTTGCTTTTGTTTTTGTAACTTTTATTTTCAGAAAGTCCAAAAAATGATATCTTGACTTTAGTGGGCTAGATAGACCTAGATACTGGACTTAAAAATCAAATGTGGGAATTTCTGTAAAATAGTATGTACAATCATGTAATGTAAGACTTGCTAATTTAATTCTTAAACAAGTTCTAATTTTCATTATGACTGCTATCAGTGGTTCAGCTGTAGACGTACAAAACTGACAGAAGCTAAAATTCTCTTTGCCACCAAAATTACAAATGTTAAAAAGTTCAAATATGCACATCAAAGCTGCAGTAAAATTCTAAATTTCTATTTTTACATGCCATGATCCAGACTGTACCTAACAAAACACGGTACATTTATATTGGAAAAATGGGGTCCCATTTATTTGTAAGAAAAAGCTGGATCTCAGCATTCACCAGAGCACAAGTCAATGGCAACCTGCACACAGGCCTCAGTTTCACTTCTTGCCAAGAACAAAATAGAGTTTACATAAAAATAGATATGACCCAGGTTACCATATACATCGGTATATGACCGGTAGTATTTACATTAAAAACATTGCATTGCATAATTCAAGGAATAAAATACCATCATGCATTTCATTTTAACTGTTAAGGGGAAGAATGCAGTTAACAGACTACGTTTGCTTACCATGATTGTCCCAATATTTACCAAAGGCAGAATACTCAAAGGTTTCTCGTTTACAAATCTCCTTCTGCACCCGCCATGAATCCGAGTGTCACACAGGGCACACCACTTAGGCAACAAGAAACTTTTGAATACAATATGCTATTACACTGGCATATTAAACTAAAGGCATGGATACAGAACCACATTGAAAGGCTGGATGAAAATGTATGAAAGAATCCCAAGAATTCTAGTTCTTCAAATGTAAAAAACTATTTGGATCATCTCAGAGGAGCACGGAAGTCCTTTCAAAGTTTAATGTCACTCTTCAGACAAGTACAGACATAACACACTTGTAGAAAGGAACATTCTTTATCATTCTGCACAAAGTAAAATACAGTGCATGAGTCAAAAGGAACAACATTAGATGATTGTTACGTTAGAGGAAGTCTTTGCCATGTCTTCCGGAGAATGACTCTTGAGGACCTCTCTGATGAACTGTTCGAGGGCGGGGAAGTAGCCCTGGCACTGCCACGTGTCGTTGTGAGTCCCGTCGGGAAAAATGGCCAGTCTCTTAGTCCGGGACGGGGAGAGCTCCGAGAGCTGCTTCATCATCACTGGCGGAATTAACTGGTCGGAGAGTCCAGAGATGAAGAGAGAAGGCATTCTGCACTGAGAGATTTTTCTGTAGGACAAGAACTTATTTTTGTAGCACCATAAAGGAAGGTAACGCATCGGAAAGAAGGAAAATAAAGTGCTGGCCATGTGCGGTATGCTCAGAAATGTGTTCTCCACCATAATGGCTGAAATCCTGTGTGCGTTTTCAGAGGCCAAGTGGATAGCCACAGCTCCTCCCAAGGAACGGCCAAAAAGGAAAATTTTTGTCTTGTCAAGGTCAGGTCTAGTCATCACATAGTCGAGTACAGCTTCAGAGTCTAAGTAGAGGCCTTCTTCACTGGCTTCTCCTTCGCTCTTCCCATATCCCCGATAATCAACAAGCAAAAGATTAACTTTGAGGTTAACCAACATAAGCAACGCATTCGGTAACCTGTGACCTATGTTGCCTGCATTCCCGTGAAAATAAATTATAGTTGGAGAATAGGGCGAATTGTCTCCAGTATATCTTATCAAAATAAGATTTAGACGCACTCCATCTTTGGTTCTGATGAAAATGTTTTCATGTGGAATACCAGTGGGCATGGGAACGTAAAGGCGTGAAGAAGACGGCTGTTCTGGAAAATAAAGCAATACATCCTGGAATTTATATAGAATACCTGCTATTGATACGAATATTAACAAAAGTAAGATAATGCCTCCATACAGATGAAAAGTCACTATTAAAGGTAAAAGAGAAATACGGCAAAGAGCCCAAGACCACGAAGCCAAGGCTATTAGCCATCTTTCAACAAAGTTCCACAGCATCCAGGACTTTTCCATGGTCGCTCTCCGCAAGTATCCTAAAGACAAAGAGAGAGAGAGAGAGAGAATCAATAACTCGACGTACATTATTTTAAAAGTTAGATCCATGATATAATAAATTATGGTTTATTTCTACTGGAAGAATCCTCTGAAGGCTACATCCACCGTTGCTCTAGTTCCCCTTGTTGCTTCTGTTCTCAATAGTCTCCTCTCTCCTTCTACTGCTGTATTTATGAAACACAAATATTCATCAAATTATGCTCATTTTTTAAAAAAAAGTATTTAATTACTCAGGTACTTTCATTAAGGCACTCTCCTTGATTTGACAGAAGAATCGGTTGATGCCATATTCCCAAATTTTTCTGTGAGGGAATGGAGGCTCAGGCGGGGAGCCAACTGCGGCGCCCCCAGGTCCTCAGGCAGAAGAGGCCAGAGGCCAACATGCATGATCCCAAAGCTCCTCATGTGACCACCAGTGAGCTAGGCAGGCTGAGAAAAAAAATTTTTTTGTATTGAGGTTTGACATGTAACATCGTATTATTTTCAGATGTACAACATAAGGATATTTATATATATCGGGAAATGATCACCACAGTAAGTAGTTAAAATCTGTCACCATACACAACTGGAAAAAAAAATTTTTTTTCCTATGATGAGAACTTCTAAGACACAGTCTCTTAAAATTTCCAAATATGCAATACAGTATTAATGACAGTTGCCAGTGTATCATATCCCCACGGCTATTTATTTTATAGCTGGAAGTCTGTACATTCATCCGTTTAATCCTGACTGTGACAACCAACAGTCTGTTCTCTGTATCTATAAACTTGGGGTTTGGGTTTGTTTTTTTGTTTTGGGTGGTGGGAGGGTGAGTATTTTTGTTTTTGGTTTTTTTGTCTTTCTCTGACTTATCTCAGTAAACACAATGTTCCCAGGTCCATCCATTTTGTTGCAACCGCAAGGTTTCATTCTTTTTTATGGCTTGGCAATATTTCATTGTCTGTATGTGTCACATTTTCTTTACCCATTCATCCATCAAAGGACACTTAAGTTGTTTTGTATCTTGGCTGTTGTAAATAATGTTGCAACGAACATGTGGGTCCACATATCTTTTTGAGTCAGTGGTTTTGGATAAACAGCCCAAAACAGAATTGCCAGATCACATGGTAGTTGTATTTTTTTTAATTTTTTGAAGAACCTCCATACTATTTTTCACAGTGGCTGCACCGTTTACATTCCCACAAACAGGGCACAAGAGCCTCCTTTTCTCCACATCATCGCCGACATTCATTTTTTGTCTTTTTGATAATGGCCATTGTGACAGATATGAGGGGATAACTCACTGTGGTTTTTGATTTGCATTTCCCTGATAATTAGTGATGCTGAACATCTTTTCGTATACCTATGGGCCATCTGTATGTCTTCTTTCAAAAAATGTCTATTCAGATCTTCTGTCCATTTCATACCCATACTGTTTTGCTGCTACTGAGTTTTGTGAGTTCTTTATATACTTTGGATACTAACCCCTTATCAGATATATAATTTGCAAACATATTTTCCCATTCAGTAGGCTGTCTTTTCATTTTGTTGTGCAGAAGCTTTTTAGTTTGATGCAGTCTCACTCAATTATTTTATGCTTTTGTTGCCCGTTTCTGGTGTCACAGGTCTAAAAATCATTGCCAAGACAGATGTCAGGGGCTTACTGCCAAGTTCTTCTCTAGGAGTTTTATGGTTTCAGGTCTTAAAGTCCTCAATTCATTCTGAGTTAATTTTTGCTCATGGTGTAAGATAGTGGTCCAGTTTCACTCTTCTGCATGTGGACATCGAGTTTTCCCAGCGCCATTTGTTGAAGAAACTGACCTTTCCCCAACTGCATATTCTTGGCTTCTCTGCTATAAATCAACTGACCATTTGCGTGTAGGTTTATTTCTGGGCAGTCTATTCTGTTCCATTGATCTATATGTCTGTTTTTATGCCAATATCACATTGTTTTGATAGAGCTTTGTAATACAGTTTGAATCAGGGACTGGGATGCCTCCAGCTTTTTCTTCCTCAAGGTTGCTTTAGCTACTTGGGATCTTTTGTGGTTCTACACTAATTGCAGGATTATTGTTCTATTTCTGTAAAAAAATGCCATTGGAATTTTGATAGCAACTGCATAGTATCTGTAGACTGTTCTGGGTAATACGGACATTATAACAATTCTTCTAATCCATGAACAAGGAATATCTTTCCATTTTTTTGTCTTCTTCAGTTTCCTTCATGAATGTCTTACAGTTTTCAGTATACACATCTTCCACCTCCTTGATTAAACTTATCCCCAAGGTATTTATTTTTTTATGGAGATGTAAATAAAACTGTTTTTCATATTTTCTCTTTCTGATAATTATTAGTGTACAGAAAAACAATAGATTTTTGTATACTGATTTTGGATCCTACAACTGTACTGAGCTAGGTAGGTTGAAGGCCAATTTTATAAGAGATGGTTAATGTATTCTAATCAATCAAGGCCAATACGATATAATTTATTGTCAATTTTCTTTTTCACATTATAAATTATAACAAACTAAAGAATAAAATATTTTCTTCTCTACTTGGAGGTTTTCACAGTTAAACTATTTAAATTAACCACTGGTTTCTAATATTGTATTATTTTTGAGAAAAAGTTGGATAATTTGATATTCACATTGGATCAAAAAGAAAATTCAGATTGCCAGTATCATGAAATAATGCACAATCTTTCATACAGTCCTTATTGCAATTTCGTATCAGCGAGTCAAAACATGTTGCTATGCTGTATTGTACTGGTAAAGCCAGGAAGACCTGGGGAACCCATGTGGAACAACACACACAGCACTTCCATTTGAGAACCAGAGATAAATGAAGAAAATGACTTACTGGAGAAAAGCTTTTTTAAAGGTTTCTGAAAATTATAATTGATAAAATATAGTCAACTTTTTTGGTTACCAAATAAAAAAGTTTATGCACGTTGTCTTAAAAAGGCAAAAAAGGTGAGATGTGTTCTAAATTTTCTTATGTAGCAGTCATCTATTTATGTATTTGTTAAGTTTTTAAAAATATTAAATTCTCTTTTCTTAACAAAACTACAATAAGGAAGTTTTTCTTAAATTTAATAAATGTTAGTGACTGATTTTTTAAATTTTACTGTATTCCATAAGCTAATAAATGTGACATTTTCATTCACTGAATTAAACATGGAAAAAAGAATCATAAAACCAAGTTAAATTAGATTGGCTATAAAGATGAGTTAGATCATTTAACAGATTTGATTTTCACCATTATCTAACCAAACAAGTCTTACTATTTCGCTAAACACAGACTTTCAAATTTGAGTTCTTGTTCAAATGACTGTGAACATACACCAACACCATGGCATTCTTCTAAAGTTTCTCTGAAATCAACACTGCCACCCAGTTGTAGCAAGTTTTATTACAATGAGCACTATGGTAAGCCAGAGAAAAGCAGTTATGTGAGCTGAAACAAAAATTCAAGCTTAACGATCACAGAAACAATCCCAGAAACAATCCCTAAGCAGCAGGTATCAAGAGCTGGTTAAAATAGCAGACTGAAAGAGGTTGCACTATAGGTGGCCAAATAAGTCAATTATATTCAATACCTACAACTGTTCCAGATCAATAATCAATCAATGCCTTTACAACCTATGACAGCTATTTATCTACAGAGCTCAGATCAGACGGCTACTCTCTATTCCTTCAACACAGTGGATAAGTCTCAACAATATATTTGGCCCACTTAAGCTTTTCATCTTATATCTACTTAATTTTATTTTTTATTTTTTAGTTATAAGTGATATCAATGATTTTCATTTGTACCCAAAAGGTGTACTGGAAAAATGTGAAAACACACCAGCATTAACTTTTTTTACATCAAAATAAAAAAAAAAAACTTTGTGTAACAATTAGGATTAGCAGGATTTAGGATAAAATACAAATATATTAGAGCACTGCAGTATTTGGAAAATAAGATACCATTTAAGAAATTTTTTTTCCAAGATTTTATTTATTTATTTGACAGAGAGAGAGATCACAAGTAGGCACAGAGGCAGGCAGAGAGAGAGGAGGAAGCAGGCTCCCTGCTGGGCAGAGAGCCCAATGCAGGGCTCAATCCCAGGACCCTGAGACCATGCCCTGAGCTGAAGGCAGAGGCTTTAACCCACTGAGCCACCCAGGCACCTCTAAGAAATTTCTTTAGTGAACAATTTTACTGTCTTTTTCACGGTTAAAGCCAATCATTTATGACAGTTAGCAGAATGAGTAACTCAAACACCATTTATTTGGTGATTTAGTAGGGAAAAAACACAATAAAATTTCATCAACTTAAATTCTGCTCTACCATATATTTCCTGAATAATCTTATGTTTATCACTTATTTCCAGTCTAAATGTCCCTTTCAGTAGAATGAGAATTTTTAAAATGCCTGTGTATAAGGCCAGTCAGCATTACCAAATGAAACTAATTTAAAAAGCATTTCCAAATGCAATAGAGATATGTTAACTGTATTTGCTTTTGTTACTAGTATTTCTAGCCGTACTATGTTCCTAACCATATTCTGCTCAAATTAACATCAACATCAGAATGCACCAAGTAAATCTAGAAATTTGGTAAGGGTCCCTATATCCTGGATAATCAAGAGCTGACCAATTTTCAAATCAAACAAAAACGACTACACTATTTCATATATACATATACATCAAATATATAGAAAAATAGTTACAATTTTCAATTATTCGAAGTTTGAAAAATTATCTTTTTAAAACAGCCTCTGTAATTTCTAATTTCAACATACAACATTGAACTTAAATCTATAAGGCTAAGAACTATCTTTCTCTGTGTGAAAGCACTACTCTAACCCTCCTGGGTAGTACACCACTTCACATATATTCAAGACTAAAATGGTTTTTAAATGAACAATCTAGTAATATACCTAAATTATTAGACTTCTAAGAAAACATAACTGTATTCTGAGCACTGGGCATATATATATTTAGGACAGGATATCAGAAAAATGGCATATTTGAGTCCACTTTTGGTTACAAATAAGAGGAATTAAATTTGCAGTTTTCCACAAAGCAGTCCTGAAAAGTCACCTTAACTAAACGACTTTATGATAAACAAACATAAGCTTATAATCTTAAACTGTGGAGGACAGAATTAAAGTCAATCCATTTGGAGGAATATCAAATGGAAATCAACTTTAAGGACAGGTGAATAAAAACCTCTCTGTAGTGTGTATGCTGTCCTTTTTTTTTTTTTTTTTTTTAAGATTTTATTTATTTGAGAGAGAGGGAGAGAGTGCGCACAGCAGAGCGAGCAACAGGCAGAAGGAGAAGGAGAAGCAGGCTCCCCGCTGAGCAGGGAGCCCGATGTGGGGCTCTCGATCCCAGAACCCTGGGATTATGACCTGAGCTAAAGACTGAGGCACCCAGGCATCCCTGCTGTCTTCTCTTTATTATGCTTTGGTATTGGTGTTTTAGAAAGAGATCTCTACTCACAGACTGCCTTATTTTTACCTAACCCAATTTGCTAATAATTTCTGCTCCCTAGTCTGTGTCACACTTCTATGGTCTTAAAGAATTGGAGCAAGCATAACATAGGGAAGGACTCTTTTTATTTACTAAATGTATTAAAACCATCAGCAAAATACAGTTACTGGAGCCATCTGCTGGCATGTGAAAACAACTTCGCAAAGACCCAGATGTCATGAAAGGCAATGAAAATGAACAGTGCCTCTAATACAGTCCACTGCACAGATCATACAGCTAGTGATATGCAAGTTTTCCATATATTTTGTCAATAACTTAGTTGGGTAAGGGGTTAACAAAACCTTTTCTCCAGCATGAAAAAAACGACCTCTGGTTAACCTTTTAGTACTATTTCCCTGGAAACCTCATAAAAGGTGGGATGCCAGCTTTCTCTAAGCAACACTTTGTGCGGTAAACTTGACCCCTAGTGGTGAGCTACACCTGGATTGAGCAAACACTGAATAGGGCTACACATGTCCGGTAGGAGGTATAAAGATGGCCTTCCCTCAGTGGGGACTGGACTTGGGACTGGCGTGTTCTCTGCTGAGTCCTGGATGCAATGCCAGGCGCTACAACAGAAGACACTATTGCCCACGGAGCAGGAAGTAGCTAAGTCAGGGTGGCACATGCTCCCACCTACGTCATCTTTCCACTAATCTGAGCTATTATTTGGGAACAATACACCTGATGCTGACGTGCTGGGTTTTCTATCCCCTCTCTCTCAACAAAGGGGAGAGAGACAGTACCAGGTATGGCCTTTCAGGTCTCGAGTGTGAACATCCAGTTGAACCCAAGACCACCACTGCCAGTCATGGGCAATAAGCAAGGCAACTGGTTATACCTTAAAGTATATTTTATGGGAGGGGCGCCTGGGTGGCTCAGTGGGTTAAAGCCTCTGCCTTCGGCCCAGGTCATGATCTCGGAGTCCTGGGATCGAGCCCCGCATCGGGCTCCTTGCTCAGCAGGAAGCCTGCTTCTCCCGCTACCATTCCCTCTCTCGCTGTGTTTCTGTCAAATAAATAAAATCTTAAAAAAAAAAAAGGTCTATTTTATGGGGGCACTTATGGGGCAAAACATTTATGAAATGTGTTGCCAAAAGCGATGGATTATCTGCCAGGTTCTTTCGTATGCTCAAATGCATTTGCTGATCGCGCCTTAGTATACTGAAGAACCAACAGAAATGATGAGACTATGTATTCAAAGTTAAACCAAAGTGCATACGAACCAGAAGGGCTGCTTGGAGGGAAGGAGCATTAGGCCAACAGACAACAGAAACTCAGTCAGCCAGTATCTCCTCATCTTCCATGCGTCAATTATTACTATGTTTTAACCTTACACTTACATCTTCAATATCGGCCTTATTCCCATTTCTCAGTCCTGTTCTTGCTATGCTATCACACCAGGTCTCACATGCCGAATGTCTCTAAAATCCACCTACTTGTGGCTTTAACCACTCCAGGAACTCTCTACTGAATATCTAAGAATCTGACGCATGAGCCCTCATCACGATCTCTCATAAAAAGTAAAGCTCATTTGCTAATAGATCCAACGGATTTTTCTCAATCCAACACTGCAACCCCCCAACCCTCAGCAGCAGTAAACACTGACTCCTCCTCAGCTTCCAGGATACCCAAATCCCAGGGTTCCTCCCTCGGATACACCCCCAAATGTAGGTATTCCACGGTCCTGCCCATGCATCTACCTCCCTCCCCTCAGCGATCTCACTTTCTCACGGCTCCAACTATCACACTTGTGTATAACTTACTCCAATTCTCTACGTCTACGCCATCTCCAATCTCAATTTATCTGTTCGAGTACCTGCTGTTCGCTGACACCTCAAACTTGTCTACAAACAACCACATCCCTCTCCTTACCTCACAGTCTGCATGCTTTATGTTAATTACCCAAAAAAAGCATGGCGTGTAAACAAATACTTTTTTTAAAAAAACGTGAAATTCTGAAGTTCAATATATAATAATGTGTAAACTAAAATTTAATTAACGTGTTGCAGTTTCAAAGAGAAACACGTTATTATAACATGCACAGGTCTTAACTTTGAATGAAAAAAGTCAACATTAAAAATAATTTTGTGCTTTTTATTTAGATGAAGTGATCAGAGGCATCAAATTGATATTACTAAGCATGTCTCAAGAAATGATCTATTGAGGGGCGCCCGGGTGGCTCAGTCAGTGGAGTGGCCGACTCTTGATCTTGACTCAGATCATGATCATAGGGTCAGGAGACTGACCAAGTTAGACTTCCAGCTCAGCGGGGAGTCTGCTTCTCTCCCTCTCCCTCTGCCCCTGCCCCTGCTCGTGCTCTTCCTCCCTCACTCTCTCTCTCTCTCAGATTAAATCTTAGGGGCACCTGGGTGGTTCTCAGTGGGTTAAAGCCTCTGCCTTCGGCTCAGGTCATGATCTCAGGGTCCTGGGATTGAGCCCCGCATTGGGCTCTTTGCTCAGCGGGGAGCCTGCTTCTCCCTCTCCCTGCCTCTCTCCCTGCTTATGATCTCTCTCTATCAAATAAATAAATAAAATCTTTAAAAAATAATAAAAATAAAAATCTTAAAAAAATAATCTGTAGGAAGCATTACTAATTTTTATTATAACGTATAGACAAAGAAGATATGATAGTTTTCCTTTTAAAAGAATGGTTTCGAAATATCAGCAACATCTTGATGTACTATAGAAGCACTTTAATCATGAACAGAACTTCCAGATCTACCTTAAGAATTTTATGGTCCTGATTAACTTGTTTTATTCACCTTTACTGCTTGCTCCATGTGCTTCAGGTATTTAAATATTAGACCTTTATGAGTATACAATCACCAATTTAAGACTAAAAATAAAAACAATTTGAAGCCGTGAAGCTGTCAGAACCATCACATTGGCCACAGTGGGAGCAGAGTGATAAGTCACCTGAGCGAGTGACAGTCACGCTCCCCTGATCTCCATTAATCACCTCTGGCGCTACCTCAATTATATGTACTTGGAATACGGCAAATGGTTCCATTTCTAAGGAAAAATATTTAAATAAATATTGTCTAAGTTGATGCTCAAAAAAAAAAAAAAGAGACCAGTACCAAAGTCGTGCCCGTCCTCAATGACACGAGTCCTCAGAACACAACCACAAATCCCCATGGGATTTCTCAAAGCCAGTCCGGGCCCCTGGAGCGGTCCCACGGTTGGTTCCCAGGCTCCTCAGATTCCAGGGCACCCTATCTACTACTTAGAAGATTAAAGCCAATGCCACAAATATGTGCAGATCTGATCATGTGCGTGACAGTGTTTGGGCACTACAGACTTTCCATTTCATAAATGCATAGCGCTTGTTCTCAAGAAGGTCATGATCTCCTCGGTGGTAAATCTCGAGCCACTCAGGATCTACTCAGGAAACGGGCATATGTAACAGTGCATGTCTAACATAAATTGATTTAATTACCGAGGACACGAAGAAAATCAAAGATCACAACTGCCCTTAAAAACAGCAGAAGGAAAAAAAAACTGTAACTATGCATCCTTTACAACAGAATTTGAGTCATCTCTACATTTCATCCTGCTTGGTTACTTATAGAAACCAAGTGGATATTTATGCAAACTTTTAAAAACAGGACAAAGCATAACTCCATAATTAAGGATTTCTCTTACTTGCCATCAAATAGCTGTCTATGCCACTTATTTCTATTCATTGAGGACAATTATTCGCAGGAACTGGAAGTATTTAATCAAGCGCAATCTAAGTAAATACCTGGCAATCACAGTGTCAAGGAAATCAGAGCAGTTGAACTGGATGAGCTTTAAGTCCTTATTAAGCCTCAGATCTTTCTATGCCAGTGGTTGCGTTGCAGAGTCCTCGGGGCCACCAAGACCCTTCTGAGGTATCTTCAAGATCCATATTATAATTCTACTAAGACACCATCTGCCTTTTCACTATTGCGTTACTGGTACAAAACCAATGCTGTAGGACTGCAGCCGCCTTAGCAACAATCAAGGCAGTGGCACCAAGAAGCAGGAGTCCAGGAGTTCTATTCTTTATACCCACGAACTCCAGGAATGGGGCCAAAAGTCAGCTTACTTAAGATTGTCACTGAAAAAGCCATAAAAATTATTAATTTAGTTGTATCTCAACCAATGAGTACACGTCTTTACCATTTTGGGTGACAAATGTGTGACAAAATGGGGAGGACACAAAAAGCCCTAGTGCCGTGCACTGAAATTTTCAGTCGTGAGCTGAACTAGCTGCTTTTCTTGGGTGACAACACTTTTACTCACAAAGACCACTGACAAACTATGGTTATTCAGACTTAGGTGTCTGGCAGACATTCTACGGAACACGAATGTGAAGTTGTCAAAGACCCCCCACGACCTCAGACGTTCGGATAGCATCACGGTACTGACGGTACAAGCAAATGCGATTTTTGATAACCTTTTAAATCACCAACATTTGAAAGAATCTGCCCAACAGAGCAAACAAGGATTTTTCAAATGAGCAATGAATGATGTTACTGCTTGCTTTAACATCTGCATACTGCTTGCAAACTTTTTAACATACTGCAAACATTTAACATACTGCTTGCAAACTTTACAAGTTTGTGTGAACCTGATTCACTTCAAACAGTTCACCCAGCACAACCTACCTTCTGAGAATGAATACAGAAACATGATTATCTACCTACTATTAAGCTGACATTAAAGATATTTACAGAAATGTAAAACCATGTCACACTCCTTAAAACAGCTGCTCTCGGTAAAAAATACGTTAACATGTAATGAACTTTTTACTGCCACTTTAAAATGATGTTATATATTTTACAAACTCCCAGCTTTAATTTCTAACACAGCAAATCTCCCTCTGGAGTACACGTATACAAAAACACTTGGCATCCTCAATAATTCTTTAAAATGTAAAGCAGTTCTGAGACTGTAAAGTTTGAAAACCACTGTACTGTAGTGTCTAACCATATGACCTTACTGTCTTTTTCCTCCAGAAACTTGTCTCCTTCAGATTAAGAATGGGGTACTATGGGGGAGAACTAGGTAACTACCAAGTCATCCTCAATACCCAGAAATCCACCTGAAGACTGACAGAACGAACAAACTCCACAACTACGGGAGAAGAGGGACCCCATCGAGGATTCCTACAGCTGGGACTTCCAGTACTAGGGGAATAAAGCGGGGCGACTGGACTTCCTTGTCTCGTTCCTCGTCTTAGGTGAAAAGCATTCAGTCTTTCACCACTGAGTAGGATGTTACTGGTGGTTTTTTTTTAATATCTGTATGGCCTTCATTATGTTGAAATAGATCCCCTCAAACCCACTCCGTGGAGAGTTTTTACCATGAAATCAGATGTTCAATTTTTTCAAATGGTTTTTCTGAATACTGAAATGATCTTGTGATTTTTATCCTTCAATTTGTTAACGTGTTGTATCATCCTGAGAATAATGAACCATTTTTGCATCCCCGGGGGGGAAAAAAAACCTGAAACTAATATAACACTGTATGTTAACTATACTGGAATTAAGATAAAAAATAAAATAAAACCAGAAAAATCCCCCCCAAAAACAATGTACTACATTAATTTAAATATTTTGTGCATTATAATATATGCAGGTTGCTAAAGCTTGCTAGATTCTGGAAGAGAAATATCTTTCATAAAAACACCTAGCATCCCTCAGGTTCCCAAGGATCATAAACAGAAGACAGATGACAAACTTCGGAGACAGAACCTCCTGCCTGGGCAAAAGTTCTGTGTCGCTCCGGGTGAGGCTTGTACCCAGTGACTGCTGCTTCACACATGCTCAGATCACCAGCCAAGTCTACATTTAAATGTGGCAACCCATTTTGAATGGGTATTCCCACATATTGCTTTACCTTGGGTCTCGGTTCCTAAATTTGCAGAAGGAAGCTGTTACCTGAATAATCCCCAAGGTCTCACAAATTCTATTTTATAGGTGACAGAGAAAAATTAAAGGTAGAAAAATAAGCATTAGATTATAGTCTTTGCTAACTAGTACAGTAGAAGGTTGGAGGGCCCAGTTATATGACTTTAATGAGTAACTGAAAAGTTAGTGAGAGAGAGAAGTATGCACCAAGATTAAAAATAAGTTCCTAGAAATCTCTGATGTGCACAGACACAGTGATTTTATATTTCAATTGAGGTTTGTGAAATATTTTATTCATCATACATTTTCGGTCTCCTTCCCAGATCACCACCGTCAAAGTAACATATTTTTAAAGCACACACAGTTAAAGTTGTAGAAAATAACCTTAGCTGAGCAACCTTCACATAAAGCATAGCATGTTTGAGGAGTGTGTAATTAGTGGGAGGGGAGAAAGGAAAGTCAGGAATATACAGGGAACTATCATGAGTTTTTATGAACTCTGAAATGTCTTGTTTTTGCTTTAGTTAATGGAACTCAGGTTAGTCTCTCCAATAAAAAGTAATGTACACCAATGGCAAATGCTACATTAAAGATTAATTTCAAGTCTAGAGTAACAAGCACCATCCACTTCCTCCTTGCCAAAAAATATTATCACTTCCCTCTGAAGTCTGTAATCTATTCAGATCAGTTCTTTACCCAGCTATATTTTATCCACAAATTATAAAGAAAAAAAACCTTAAATATATCAAGAACTAAAACTCAAGTTATGGGAATGAATACATTTTAATTATCATTGCCTCAATAACTAGCAGAGCAAATCAGACAAATATGTTATTCTTTCAATCATACTTAAAATTATATTAAAAAATATATATATTTTAATAAAAGTTGGAATTCTCACACAAAAGAGTAAATGCTCATTATCTTAATTATTTTTAATTGCAAATGTTTACATTATATTATACAGTGTATAGTGATTTACTGATTCTGCCAACAGTACAAGATCTTTGAAAAGTGCAGAAGATAGTTTACCTATACGTGAAAGACAAATTCCCCCAAACACTCTAATTGAAGGTTCACCAATTATATACATGCAATGGAAAAAGTCCTCAGTCATGAATGTACTATTATTTTTAAAGGCTCTTAAGTCTATCTCAAATAGGAAATTTGGGGAACAGCTTGTTTAAAAATAAAAACTGATCACCTGTTAACAAGCATACCTCCAAGTGACAGAACCATGCTCGGGTGCAAGTGAAGGCTGTAAACCACAGCCATCAAATCCAGCTGTCACTGCTAACGGCCAGATCACAAGGGAACAGGAGGGTCCCATGCTGCCTCATCAAGTACTCCGAGGGAATTTGGTTTCCCGTCACATTTCACGTAATACAGAACTCGGGTTCAATACTCCTGCATCAACGTATGTATCTCCTTTTCTGCTAAGTAGGGGGATGTGAAGACATCATGGCAGCCGCGCAGCAGACGTGGAAACACCAGCAGCTACCAGTGTGCGGGAGATACCACACAATGAATTATCTACTTCCTAATGGGTACCCACATGTCATCAATAATGAAAAAGGGTGTATTAACAGTCCTCTGGGACAAATGAACAACGGCCTGCGAAAATGTTGGATAGGAAATGAATCGTTCAGAGAGCACTCTGACCCGGGATTTAAACCTGCCTGAGCGGGTACCTCAGACATATGCACCGACAGCCACACAGGGGGCATTTTTGTGCTTTCCCCTTTACTTGTAGCAGGGGTACTTGGCAAATGCAGTCAACGCTGACAGAACAAAGATCACAGACCACTGACACTATGGAAGTCAATCGCAATTTGTTCTGAGATTATAAATATCTGCAAGGAAGAAAATTGTATAAAAAGATCCACAAAGGCTAAAAATGCAAATAGTAATGTTAGGATTAAGACTGATAATGAACTTCAGGAAGTTTCCGAGTATGAAAGGGGTACTGTTCTAGCCACTTTTCTATAAACTAGATGGATGAAACTTAAAAATTCTTTTATTATTACGATTCTCAGGCTGACTCATTAATACATATAGTTCACGTCCTAGAAATACACCTCTGCAACTTTAGAATGTACTGCTGTAGGCGTTAAGAAATATAAGAAACAGTAACCTAAAATATAACAATTATGAAGTATATCATTTGAGGGGGAAATCATCTTAATTAGAAGAATTAGAAAAACCGGAAACTTTTTTGGTTTCAATCTAAGAAAGGTATCTATGGGCCTCCGGCATTCCTGAGATGATTAAACAAGAATTAGAAAGATTTTAGAATCTGAGTTATAATTGAGTCCTAAATTAGTGAAAAACAGAGACACAAGAAGATTCCCGAGATGAGAAATGAGAGAGGGGAGATCATAGAAAAACATTATGCCTGACAGCTTCCTGAACCTATCTCTAAGTGATACGGTTAACCCAGAACAACTTGGTTTGTAAATCCTGTCACTCAGAGGGCAAAGGGGCCAGAGGTGTGCCTGAGAAGGAATGCTGGGCACCAGGATCAGGAGGTACAGGTAGCCAGGAGCCGGCTTAGAGTCATCATTTCAGATCAACTACCAATGGGAGGCAGTGTGGTGCAGTGGAAAGAGACGTTTTCAGACTTCGTCTGTTATTACCTGGGTGACTTTTGCCAACTCACTTAGCTTCTCTAAATACATGTTCCTGCACAGGTAAAGGGGGCATGAAACATGTAATTGAAATATGGCTGGGATCAAACGTACTAGGTAGTCTGTTAACGCAGCTACGCCTGTAACACAAAATTTAAAGTATTTTATGATCCACCCGAGCAGGTGGAAGTAAGTGAAAGTAAATACAGCTAGAGGTTCTGCTAGACTTGGATTAAATAATGGATAAGACTCACTGGAGAATACCTGAGTATTTGCGCACAGGAAATAATTAGGGCAATGCCTTATTTTATTTATTTAATTTGGGGGGGGGGTCAAAACCCAGCTCTGGGAGCAGCTCCTTCAGAGAGCCTTCCCTGGACCTCTCCTCTAAGAGCAACCATTCCATATTCTGTAGTTTGTACACACGGATGTGGCGGCACTCACTAGTACAGTATAACCGATTCATCCGTCTTACATAGGCGGGGAGTTCCTTGACGACGGGGCTTCATCTATCCCACTCTGTATTTTCAGTAGACAGCGCCCGGCACACAGTGAGTCTATGCACACAATTACTGAATGGAGCGGTCTGTGTTTTAGGTGGGGCAAGTATGAGACAGGATAACAACCAACTGCTACTTCCTGAAATGAAATTTAACTTTTTAGTAAAAGACGTATGATTAATCTAAGCATGCACACAAAGAAGCATTAACCCGCGCCGAGAGAAACCAGGAGGGGATCCATGAAGATCCAACAGCAGAACTTGCAGCCCACGTCGGTCTTGTGTCTTTCCACCTCGTTACTACCACCTAGCAAACCTATGTAAAACGGCTGTTGAAGATCGGGTTTTCTGGTCAGGACACCCTGGACAATAACACGACTGATGCATTTTGCAGAAATTAAAGGCGGACAGAAATCCACAGCAAGATGGACTTCGACTGTGCGAGGTGCGCTCGCGCTGTTTCCTAGACGCCCCAAACTTGCTGCCGTAAAACCCGCAGGACCCCGCGCCCCAGCAGATGCCATTCTCCGGTTCACTTTTCCTCGGGGCGGGGGCGGGCGGGGGCGGGGAGGGGCGGGCTCCCCGTACCGGTCTGGGCGCGTTACTGCGAACAGCGCGGAGCGGATTCGGACACCGGTTCCAGGTCCGGTCCCCGCACGGCACCCGGGGGCCGTCGGTAACCGGCGCGCCCGCGGCCACGCTGCGCGTCCGTCTGGGCGCCTCCCCCGACGCCCGTCCGCCTCCCGCAGCCCCGCGGAGGCCCCGCCGGCCGCCCCCCGCGTCCCTCCCCCGGCGGGAGCGCACCCGGGGGCTCGGCGGCCGCGCACCGCACTTACTTAGACCTGCTCGCAGGCTGCGCAGTCGGCCGCGGACTCGGAAGCCGGCGCCGCGCAGCAGCGTCCCTCCGCGCAGCTTCCGTCGCTCCTCATCGTCCTCCGCCAGCCGAGGGGCCGCCGCCGTCGCCACGGTCTAGTCCGGAGCTCTTGCGGCGCCGCTCTCGGCTCCTCCACTTCCGGCCCACGCTCGGTGTCGCCGGCAAATGTCCCCGCCGGCTCCCACATCACCAGCTCTACCTCTCCGCCTTCCTCCTCTAAGTGAGAACCCGACCCGCCCTCCCGGGCATGCGCACAAACCGCAGTCGGGGGGCGGGGGGGGGGAGTCCCCGCGACGGTGGCCCGCACGGACAAGATACCTTGGAACCGGGCCCACGGTGTACTGGAGCTCGCGGTGGGCTCCCCGGTGGCTTCTGCCCCGGGGGTCCCTGAAGGCCTTCCTCCTTCATTCGAGCCCCCCAGGGTGAGTATTGGTAACGCACCAGATTTCCCCTGGGACACAGTTCTAAGTGGGCACACAAATAAGTATTAATTACATAAGAAAGCTTGTCTGCCTGGTAGCGTTATGGGGGTATTAGAGTGTGTTCCCCCTAAGTACTTAAAAGGCGTGCACAACTCACGTTTCTGTTTTCTCCCAATCCTGCCCTCGCCTACCTCTGTCAGAGGCCTTGAACCTGGGGAGATTAGACGGCCTTTCAAAGAAAAAGAATGCAAAAGTATCTTACTTTTGCAGATTTTACAAAAGCGCAAGACCAGAGGAACATGCTAGAGCCCAAGTTCTGGGAAGTGGCCACACAAATGGGCCCTTGAAGCTGGTGTTTCATTAGATTCACTGTTTTTTCCTTTTTTAAGATTTTATTTGTTTATTTTGAAAGAGAGCATAAGTGGGGTGAGGGGCAGAGGGAGAAAGAGAGAATCTCAAGCAGACTCCCTGCAGAGCAGGGAGCCTAACTCCAGGGCGCTATCTCACCACCCTGAGATCATGACCTGAGCTGAAATCAAGAGTCAGAGGCTTAACGACTGAGCCACCCAGGCACCCCTCATTAGCTTCACTATCAGTTCCTCTAGGCACCAAGTTGTACCAAGTTGTTTTTCTACGGATGTCTGTCCCCCTCCCTCAGTCATTCCCCATTCTTTGTGTCCTATTTTATATATACAAAGGATGTTTCATATTTAAAAACAAACACGTATCCTCCATCAGATGGAGAGCTCCAGGTCAAAGGCTCTTGACAATAACTTCTTGGTTTTTGTCACCAATAAATGCCAGGCACTAAGGTAGACTACTTACGTAAATAAACTAATAATCACAGCACCTCTAGAAGATACTTAATGAAAAACTGATTATCTTTTTTTTTTTTTTTAATTTTTATTAACATATAATGTATTATTTGCCCCAGGGTACATGTCTGTGAATCTTCGGGCTTACACATTTCACAGCACTTAATAGCACATACCCTCCCCATTGTCCACAACCCAGCCACCCTAT
>CM053605.1:164535466-164556394 GCA_028646535.1 Procyon lotor
AGGTCGAAGAGATTGCTGCCTGTGTTCTCTTTAAGGATTTTGATGGATTCCTGTCTGACGTTGAGGTCTTTGATCCATTTTGAGTCTATTTTTGTGTGCGGTGTAAGGAAATGGTCCAGTTTCATTCTTCTGCATGTAGCTGTCCAGGAAAAACTGATTATCTTTGAACCAAGCATTAGAAAGGCTAAAATATCATGGTGAATTGCAGACTAAGATTTGAATTTATTTGGAGTTTGGTTTCATAAGCCACGGTTCTTATATCAAAAATATAAAGTGCAAACTCTGACATTGTAGGAGCTCAGTAGATGCTGAACAAAGTGTAAATGTGCACAGACAAATGCCCTTTCATGAGATGGGCAACTGTGGGGGGTCCTCTACCAACACTGTTGGGTGATCCAAAACAAACTGATAATTAAGTTGAATAGTAGGTAGAGAAATTACCATCACGAGAGTATCATGTGACTTTAAAACTTCGTAGCTGATGTCAGAGAAATATTTGGGTAACTTAGGTGAATTAGACATACGAGGAAATTAACCGAATGTTTTTGGGCTAGAAGGAGCCCTAAATCTAGCTCTACTACAAACTAATACTGTGAATTATGTGTCCGTTTTGTAAAATGAGATTTTTGTACACTAAGTGCTCCCGAGGGCACTTAACAGCTCTAAAATGTTCTCAGAGTCAGTTGCAGCAAAATACCACTTTCTTAAAATACCACATCTTAAAACACCAATATTTTATGCTAAAAGGAAGTAATTATAAAAGTTGTTTCCCCCGTCGTCATGGATAATTTCTCAATTCTCCATGAAAGAAGACAAACCATAACAAAATATTGGTAGAAATCAACAGCTCCTGGAACATAAGGACTGAGTTTTTCTCTCAATTTTGAATGCCTAGTACAATTACTGTATCCGTGCTGAATAAGGGTTTGCCAGATTTTACTTTGAATCCTTGAACAGATACTAGAAGAGTCCATAGTTGATTTCTGGGCATGCAAATCTTTATGTCTGTATGAAGATTTATATATTATGTATTTTTGTGAATTATGTATTATTTCTGCATTAAGAGATAAGAACTCAGATAGAAGTTATACCATCGTGAGAAACAAATAGGAAAGGCCAGCTTTAGGCAATTTTGCAAACGCCTATTTTTCCACTTAAAGGAAACCGCAGGGGAAGATGCCCTTTTCAATCCTGGGCATTTTCGCAAGGACCAGTGAGATAAGTGTCAGGCACCACCGTTTACAGACAGAACAGAACTCTGAGGCTGTCACTTGCTAGCAAGCAGGATGAGCAGAAAGAGGACTAGGTTCATAGACCAAGTAGGGCCAGTACACCAAAAGTAAGGGCCAGTAGCTCCTGGTTCTGGCTCAGAGACGAAATCCACTCTCTTGGGTCAGCCACTCGCGAAGAGCACCTGCTGCTTTGGGAGGCTACCGGGAGTTGTTTGTAGTCTGTTTCCAGGGCTCCCCAGAGCCCTCCTCAGCCTCGCAAGGCGCGCTCGTCCGAGCGTCGCTGCGCCTGCGCGTATCATCCCTATGACGTCACGGCCTGGCGCTGCGACTGCTCCGCCCTCATCATCTTCGTGATGTCAGGCCCCCCCAAGCCTTCAGCGGCGATTGCGTCTGCGCCCGGAGCAGCTGTCGGAACAGCTCCTCGGGCCGCGGCTTCCGGTTTGGTGACCGCACCTGGGGCTCCGCTTCCGGTAGGACGTCCGTGCGCCGGCGCGCCTGGGCCGGGGCCTCGGAGTGCACGGGCGAGCCGGAGGGCAAGTCCGGGCAGGCGGAGGCCGAGCCAGGGTGACCAAAGCGGGAGGGCGCCGTCCCTCGTCTGCTCGGTCCGGCAGATGCTCATTATGGTCTTAAAAGTTCGTTTTTCTTGTTTTCGGACAGAATGTCTTTCAGTCCCTCCGCCCCTCCAGGCGTCACAGGTGTAGGGCCTGGGCACCTTGGGGACCGCGCCGCGTTAGAAGGCCGGCCTTCGGTTTGGGATTCTTGATGTAGACCCCCCACCCTTGGACTCGGGGCGAGGGGGCTGGAGTTGGCCCGCGTCTGCCTCCCGGGGACCGTGTTGGCTGCTGTGATGCGGTTGCAGACGTTCTGATTCCGGGGACCCCCTCCCCCCAAGCCCGTGGGGACGCTCGGGCTCAGAGAGGTAACGGGATTCACCCGGGGTCCGCGGCGGGTTTCCTTGGGGGGCGGAGGAGTGCTGTGGATCCCGGTGGAGTCGGACAGAGATCCCGGAGCCTTATTTCTCTTCTTAATTCCGTCTTTGTCAGCGTCCTGGCTCCCACCGCCCTCTGGCCTTTTCCGACCACAGATTCTTTTCTGCTGAGCTTCTCCCCGATTGTCACAAGTGCTCCGGGAGGGAGGCTGCTGTAACCCCGTAGTCTCTCCTGGGGAAGCACGTCATCTCGTCAGGGGGTGCGGGGAGGAAACCTACATTGTCCCAGCCACTTTCTCTCCAGTGAAAGAGCCCTGAAACATCACGTTCGCGGAATACCGTCTTGCTAGTATGTTTTGTCGTGTCTCTTTAGGACAGTATGGGCAGGAGCTGAATAGACGAGTCATGGCTGTATAATAATTGTGCTCATCCTCTTGGGTGTTTTGCTGCTTTTTATCAAAGAGCAAAACGCACCAATTACTTGTTTCCTTATTTTATAATGTAAATGTTACTTGCATCAAGGAACATTATGGTACTAAATTAATCAAGCCTTTGCTAACTGCCAAGTACTGTGTTAAGCACTTCGTGTAAATATCTGAGGTCATCCTCGTCTCACCTTCTACAGTTATTAACCCCACTTTACACTTACGAAAACTGACTCTTTGAGAAATAATGTGTTTGGCCCATGTCACACAGCTGTTAATGGTTGAGTCCACAGTTAAACTCATATATTGGACTCTAGGGCCCGAACCCTAACTACAAACTGTTTTGTTTTTTCACAAATCTAAAAGGTCAGCTAACAAGCTCAGAATCCAGAAAATAAAAATAGAGAATGTTTAAAAGGAAATCCTTTTATGTTAAATGTTCAAGGAAATTCTAATATTTGACTTTTTTGGTACAAATTTATTTTTATTTTCCTGTACAATTTGACACTTGATCTTAGACAAAAGGCTGAGAAGCAATTTTCTTGTACAATTTTAAGGAGTAAAAGTATTTGTCTATTCATTTTATACTAGTTTTGGAACGCTTGGTATATTTATAGCAGTTTCAACGTACATGTGTAACCCAGATTTCCATATTGTTGTAAAGTAATTTGAGTCTTTGCCTGGAACTTGCTGAGGGAAACTGAGACCAAGTAGGATATTCAGATGGATCAGAAACTGTATACCCGTCTTGAACATTCCAAGAAGTATTTAACATACTTTGTTTTATGTATATATGGTACATGAATTGTAAGCATACCAAATACCAGAAGGTACCGGCTTGAGGGAGCACGTGTTGAGAGGTAGACAATAAACATATCTAACCAGATGTTTCAGTCAGTTATGCAAATGAGACCGAGGAAGCAGTTACTGTATTCAAAGATAAAAGTCTGGGGAACTTGGTCTCTCATGGGTCCATCTCTTGGTCTAACTGACTTCATAGAAGCTGAGTTTCCTTTGTCAGGCATTGGACTGAGAAGTGTGCCCTTTTTCCCTAAAGGCCACCAAATGGCTGTTGTGAAACCTTCCCAGTGCAGTTGTAGCTGCTAAATGTTTTCCCCCAAACCGAATCCCATGAGGCATAGTGGGGCTGGGTTGGGGGGGTGTGGTGCCATGTATGATCAGCCCCTGGCCTTTCCTAGTGTGCTTCTCCAGGAACTCAACTCTAGTGGCTCAGTAATTCACTCCACAAACAAACCTACTGTGCCAGGCACTACTGACACAGAGTGCTGCTCCTGACCCCTGGGGACTGGCAGTGTGGTGACAGTGGTACCATAACCAGCCGTTGGATTTCTTGTGCCGGGTGTCAGGCAGTGCAGCCTGTGCTCGTAGTCTGTGCTCTGCTGTTTGCTGCCGTGGGGAATCTCCTTCCACCCTCCTCCCTGAGATCTCCCTACTCCCTGCTCTGCCTCCCTGCTCTCTAAGAGACAGAGGGACGTGCCAGGAGGTGTCTGAAACCACAAGATAGGACAGGGTTTATATTCCTGGAGCGCACATTTTACTTGAAGTCGTTTTTGGAAAAGTTAGTTGATTTTAATGTCACATTGTTTCAATCATATAATAGCTCTGATATCTTATAGATCCTAATAGAATTTGCTGGGGTGCCTGGGTGGCTCAGTTAGTTAAGCTTCCTACTCCTGATTTTGGCTCAGGTCATGATGTCAGGGTGTGAAATGGAGCTCCACGTGGGGCTCTGCACTGGGCAAGGGGCCTGCTTAAGACTCTCTCCCTCCTGCTCCCTCTGCCCCTCCCCCCCTACAAAATTGGCGTGAATGTTTAAAACTTCAAAGAAATTTCACACTTGTGGTGACCACTTTAGGAAACAATCTAGACCCTAACCCAGCAAGGTACCTGTTATTTCCTGACTTTAGAAGATGCTTCAGTGAAAAGCTCTGTCTCAAGACGTTTTACTTTTGTTAAAACATTTAGCATTTCATAATTAGTTCCCATTATTTATAGATGTATGCTCTCTTTAAAAACAAAAAAAAAATTGATTTGTTTGTTTGTTTACTTATTTATTTGAGAGAGAGAAAAGAAAGTCAGAGGGAGGAGCAGACTCCCCGTGGAGCTGGGAGCCCAATACGGGCCAGGACTCTGGGATCATGACCTGAGCTGAAGGCAGTCGCTTTACCGACTGAGCCACCCAGTCGCCCTCTTTTTTTTTTTTTTTTTAAGAATTTATTTATTTATTTATTTGAGAGAGAGAGAGTATGTGTGAGAGAGCAGAAGCAGGGATAGTAGCAGAGGGAGAGAGAAGCAGGCTTCCCACTGAGCAGGGAGTCTGAGCATCAGCCATCGGTCCCAGGATCCCGAGATCACGATCTGAACTGAAGGCAGATGCTTCACTAATGAGCCACCCAGGCATCCCAGAGTGTACGCTCTCTTAAAGCAGAAACATAGTATGGTGCCTGGCGCATATGTAGTCAGTGAATTGTTGGGGGGCAATGGCATGCGAATATGAACAAAAAAGTGTACTAATGAATTTAAGTTTCTAAAGCCATTGAGTAACTATGATAAAATAGAGTTAAAAGTCCAGGCGCCTGGGTGGCTCAGTGGGTTAAAGCCTCTGCCTTCGGCTCAGGTCATGATCTCAGGGTCCTGGGATCTAGCCCCGCAGCGGGCTCTCTGCTCAGCAGGGACCCTGCTTCCCCCTCTCTCTCTGCTCTCTGCCTACTTGTGATCTTTCACCTCTCTGTCAAGTAAATAAATAAAATCTTTAAAAAAAAAAATAGAGTTAAGAGAGATAGGTCAAGTAAGGATTTCATGGGAAGGGTGTTCTGAGTTGGGTTTTGAGCACTGGAGTGATTTGGCTTCGCCAGCAGTGAAGTGAAAGTAGACACTGACATGAACTTTGTTTGGCTGAAAGAAAAGACACCTTTTTTGGGTGAACTCCTAACAGTTCCCACAAAGCCAAGTTTCAATTCAGTGATTTGTTAAAAACGCCTATTTCTGATGCTGTGTGGTAGTCTGACAGAAAAAGGAGAGAAATGTCAGGAAAGGCCTTACGTCAAAAGCCCAGAAATGAAATGAATTGAGCCTTGTTTTTGTGCTGTTATTCTTTTGCACAATGAGCTAAATGAGGAATGGAATCATTAATTCAAAAGAAGTTGGAATTTAGGGAGAAAGACAAAGTGGTTGACTTCAGTATTGTAAATGTAGAGAAAGGGGCAGGTAATACTTTTGATAATAAATACTAAATAGGATGGAAGTAAAATAATTGATTTTTGTTAAATGTAGAGCTTGAAAAGAGACAAGTTTCTAGCATTAATTCAGTTTCATTTAACAAGCATTGATCACGAACGAGGCACTCTCTGTAAGGTCTCTACATGAAATATTTAGTTGAATTTTGTCTTTTATTGAAAGTTGTTCTCTTTTTGCCTTCTTAGTTAAACCAGAGAATTCACCATCGCCTCCATGGCCACCTTGCAGACTTCGCCAACTGTTGCATCTCACGTTCCTTTTGCAGACTTGTGCTCAACTTTAGAACGAATACAGAGAAGTAAAGGACGTGCAGAAAAAATCAGACACTTCAGGGAATTTTTAGATTCTTGGAGAAGATTTCACGATGCCCTTCATAAGAACCAAAAAGATGTCAGAGACTCTTTTTATCCAGCAATGAGACTTATTCTTCCTCAGCTAGAGAGAGAGAGAATGGCCTACGGAATCAAAGAAACTATGCTTGCTAAACTTTATATTGAATTGCTTAATTTGCCTAAAGGAGGGAAAGACGCCCTTAAACTTTTAAATTACAGAACGCCCACTGGAACTCGTGGAGATGCTGGAGACTTCGCAACAATTGCGTATTTTGTGTTGAAACCACGATGTTTGCAGAAAGGAAGTCTCACCATACAGCAGGTAAATGACATTTTAGACTCAATTGCCAGCAATAATTCTGCCAGAAGAAAAGACCTAATAAAGAAGAGTGTCCTGCAGCTGATAAGTCAGAGCTCAGCACTGGAACAGAAGTGGCTTATACGGATGATTGTAAAGGACTTAAAACTTGGTTTCAGTGAACAGTCTGTATTTTCTGTTTTCCATAATGATGCTGCCGAGTTGCATAACGTCACCACAGATCTGGAAAAAGTCTGCAGGCAGCTACATGATCCTTCCGTAGGACTCAGTGACATTTCCATCACTTTATTCTCAGCCTTTAAACCGATGCTGGCTGCTATAGCAGATATTGAGCGAATCGAGAAGGACATGAAACACCAGAGTTTCTACATTGAAACCAAGCTGGACGGTGAGCGCATGCAAATGCACAAACAGGGGGCTGAGTATCAGTACTTCTCCCGAAATGGATATAACTATACGGATCAGTTCGGCAAATCTCCACAGGAAGGTTCTCTTACACCGTTCATTCACAGTGCATTCAAAACAGACATACAGATCTGTATCCTGGATGGCGAGATGATGGCTTTCAACCCGAACACACAGACTTTTATGCAAAAGGGGAATAAGTTTGATATCAAAAGAATGGTGGAGGATTCCGATCTGCAGACTTGTTACTGTGTGTTTGATGTACTGATGGTTAATAACAAAAAGCTAGGACGTGAAACCCTGAGAAAGAGGTATGAAATTCTTACCAGTGTTTTTACGCCAATACCAGGTAGGATAGAAAT
This sequence comes from Procyon lotor, assembly GCA_028646535.1. NCBI lineage: Eukaryota > Metazoa > Chordata > Mammalia > Carnivora > Procyonidae > Procyon > Procyon lotor. The sequence continues at coordinate 164,542,728 of CM053605.1, forward strand.
AGTGCAGAAAACACAAGCTCACACTCAGAAAGAAGTGATCGATGCTTTGAATGAAGCAATAGATAAAAGGGAAGAGGGAATCATGATAAAGCATCCTCTGTCAATTTACAAACCAGACAAAAGAGGCGAAGGATGGCTGAAGATTAAACCAGAGTACGTGGACGGGCTGATGGATGAGCTGGACATCTTAATTGTCGGGGGCTACTGGGGCAAGGGCTCACGGGGTGGAATGATGTCTCACTTTTTATGTGCCGTAGCAGAGAAGCCTCCTCCTGGTGAGAAACCATCAGTGTTTCATACTCTGTGCCGTGTCGGTTCAGGTTATACCATGAAGGAACTGTACGATCTGGGTTTGAAGTTGGCCAAACATTGGAAGCCTTTCCATAGAAAAGCTCCACCAAGCAGCATTTTATGTGGAACAGAGAAGCCCGAGGTGTACATCGAGCCTTGTCATTCTGTCATTGTTCAAGTTAAGGCCACAGAGATTGTCCCCAGTGACATGTATAAAACTGGCTGCACATTGCGATTTCCCCGAATCGAGAAGATCAGAGAAGACAAAGAGTGGCACGAATGCACCACTGGGGATGAGCTAGAACAGCTTCGAGGGAAAGCATCGGGGAAGCTGGCATCCAAGCACCTGTATGTCAGCGGCAATGATGAACCACAGGAAAAGAAGCGGAAAGCTGCTCCGAAGATGAGGAAAGTCATCGGAATTATCGAGCACTTAAAAGCACCCAACCTTTCTAATGTAAACAAAGTGTCTAACATATTTGAAGATGTGGAGTTCTGTGTCATGAGCGGCACGAACAGCCATCCGAAGCCCGATCTGGAGAACAGAATTGCAGGATTTGGTGGTTACATAGTACAAAATCCAGGCCCAGACACATACTGCGTGATTGCAGGGTCCGAGAACATCAGAGTCAAAAACATAATTTCTTCGAATAAACATGATGTTGTCAAGCCCGAGTGGCTGTTGGAGTGTTTTAAGACCAAGAGCTGCGTGCCGTGGCAGCCTCGCTTTATGATTCACATGTGCCCGTCGACAAAGGAACATTTTGCCCGTGAATATGATTGTTATGGTGACAGTTACTTTGTCGATACAGATTTGAACCAACTGAAGGAAGTGTTCTCAGGAATTAAACATTCCGGCGCACGAACTCCTGGAGAGATGTTTTCTGTGATTGCTAGTGTAGAGCATCGGTATTCCTGGGACCGCTCTCCCCTCAGTATGTTTCGACACCACGTTATCTATTTGGACTTGTATGCTGTTATTAATGACTTGAGTACCAAAGTCGAGGGAACGAGATTAGCTATTACAGCTTTGGAGCTTCGGTTTCATGGAGCCCAAGTGGTTTCTCGTTTAGCTCAGGGCGTGTCTCATGTGATCGTTGGGGAGGACCAGAGTCGAGTTGCAGATTTTAAAGCTTTTCGAAGAACTCTGAAGAGAAAGTTTAAAATCCTGCAACAAGATTGGGTCACTGATTCAATAGACAAGTGTGAGTTGCAGGAGGAAAATCAGTATTTGGTTTGAAAAGCTTTTCTAGTGAGGAAAGCCTGTGATCTGGTGGCCCCATTGTGACAACAGGTCCTGATAAAATATTAAACTATATTTTATTTTTATCTCTTAAAATTTATGCTTAAATGGTATTATGAGATACAGAAAAACAATCACTTTAACATTTGAGATAAATAAGACACTGAATGGACCAAAGCCAAGAAACAAAAAATTCTTCTCGCACTGTGGTATTTAATGACTTTTAAAACCAGGATGAAATAAACAGTTTAAAGAAGAGACGTTTCTATAATATCCCTATACAAATTGAGAATTTGACTCAAATTTAGTCAATTACATTCATGAGCTTTTAGAGTCATTAAAAGTATTGATCTAAGTGGATTTTCTGAGGTCAAAATTTTAATAGTTTTTATCTAATTAAAGCATTGCAAGAAAGAAGCAGAATGGCCACAATCGGATGTGTAAAAACTACGTCTTTTAAACTGAAGGCCCACATTCCTGTGTGGAATGTAAACAAATTTATTTTTTAAGATCAAGGGCAAGCTCATGAATGAAACCTTGTTAATGATGACATTGAGTAAATTAGGAGAAATAACTTAAAATTAGATGAATTTAATTAAAAGAAACTTGCAGTTTTAAAAGAACTTGGCCCACATTATTTTTCTACAGCAGAGCATGTTTTTGTGTGAACTGTACTCTGGGATAAATCATATTCACGAAAAGTGATTTTCCTAGATGTAATCCACTGAGTACATGTCAAGATGGCATATGTGTTGTAACTTCCATTACAGAGAGGTAAATTGCTCTGTTTAAAATGATTTTTATCTTTAGATTATTTAATTTAGTATAGTATGTATTATGTCTGGATTTATATACCAAATTTTAGAATACGGTCTATTCATTTTGAAAAATATGTTTTCATGACAGCTTTGCAATACTTGAAATATGGTACCCAAGGAATTATTATTATTATTTGTAAGTGATTTGAGATTTTATCGAAACAATGGAACAAATGTATTTCTTAATTTAAATAAAATATTTAATATACTATTAAAATTAATGACATATTTATTTTAAAACAATTCAAAATAGTTATTTCAGTCAGACAGAAATTTTGGTATTGACATAATTTTTCAGTGATTCAAATCAGGTTCCTATTTGAGGTCCTTTGTATTTCATATTACTGAATGAACTTTATTAAAAATTTAAACCTGTGGGGCACCTGGGTGGCCCAGTCAGTTAAGCGTCTGCCTTGGCTCAGGTCATCATCTCAGAGTCCTGGGATTGAACCCCGCAGCTCAGCAGGGAGCCTGCTTCTCCCTCTCCCTCTGCTCCTCTCCTTGCTTGCACTCTCTCACACACACTCTTTCTCTCAAATAAAATCTTTTAAAAAATTTTAAATATATATTTTTATAATAATTACTGACAAAAACTACAAAACAGATACCAGAAAAGGTTATCAGGGAGAAAGTACGTAATTTTACCACCAAAAATAGTAACATTCACTGTTTTAGGTTATTGATAGTGATGAAGTACAAAATATATTATTTACAGTGTTAGAGATAAGTATAAAACTATAATGCTTTATTTGATCAGCTTTTCTCAGTAGGAGAATTACAGGTCACTAAAATATATCTGCATCACTTTACATTGTTATACACGATTCCACTGAATGTAGTGTAATGTATTCAGCTAGGCCATTATTGTTCGACTTTCATATTATTTGACCTTGCCACCATCCCCCGCCCAGCTTTTTGTTTTCCTAGGGAACATTGTGATAAATCTGTAACATGGTCTGTGTATTCTAGTCCTGTTTTCTCCTTATACATTCTTACAATAGAATTGCTGGTTCAAAATTATTTTTTTGTTTTTAGTAAATTGATATGCATTTATGTAAATTTGATATGTAAAATGGCTTTCTAGAGTCTCCTCCTCTCTGAATGTTGGAGAGTTGTTTCTTAGTACTATACTTAGTACTTAGTATATCTAAGAACTTAGTATATCTAAGTACCAGTACTTAGATATAGAATACTACTATTCTATATCTTTATTCACTCCCTAAGTATTCGCATCCCCTCCTTTGACTTTAAATGTGGTGATACCTCTCACGTATTTTTAGTCCCAAGCTCCTTGCTGAACTCCAGTTCATGTAGATAGTCACATAAAATCTCCACGTGAAGTCTAATGAGCCTCTCATACTTAATGTGTCTCACCATATTTATCATAGCAAAGTTTTAAACTGCAAGAGAACATAGTACAATGAACGTGTGTGTGCACACGGCTCAGTGTGAACAGTTATCCTTGATCCATCTGTTTCATATTTACAGACCCCTGCATTAGTCTGCAGTCATAGATCACCTAATTTACGAGCATTCTGTGTAGAACTCTGGATTTCTTGAATACACTTACACTCTCCCCCAGCAGTCCCCTCCTCACTACGTGGTGCATCTGTTCACCCCACTGCCCAGGCTGAAAACTGGGGAGCCATCCTTGGCCCCCTCTGCTCTCATGTTTCCAAGACACAGCGAGTCTGGTTGGCTAGACTCTCCAAATAATCCAGAATATGACCTCTCAGCATGCTCCCCAATAGCCGTATTCTGCCCCTTCCATTCACTGGACTACGATCACCTTCCCTTTTTGCACTGTTATCACTGTCTGCTCTCTGGGACACCATTTCTACTTTTAAAGATGCAGTCAATTCATTTTTCCTCCACTGGCCAAAACCACTGAATCCCCATCACTCATAACTTCCAAAGCCTTATAACCAGGCTGTTGGACCTGCCTCCGCTTACCTATCTTCTGTTAGCTCTCGGACTTGATTTCCTACCAGGTCCTCCCTTGCTCACCATGCTGCAGTCTCACTGGTTTGTGTGCTTTGCCTTTCAATTTTCAGTATTTTTTTTTTTAAAGATTTTATTTATTTGAAAATTTTTTAATTGAACCTTTCAAAGTCCAATATTTTTTTCAGTATTTTTTTAAAGATTTTATTTATTTGAAAATTTTTTAATTGAACCACTTTGCCTTTCAGTTTTGTCCGGTCTCCTAGTTTGCCCCACTCACATCCCCAGCACTCACCATCCCTTCAATCTACTTTATTTTTTCCAAGGCGCTGAATCTTTATTTCTTACCACTAGAATACAAATTCCATGATTGGAGACTTGGTGTGTTTCATTCACTGTTGTAATCAGTCACTCAATAAATATTAACAGAATAACTCCTCTGAATTGGACGGAAAAGCCTACTTTGCTCTCCACCAAGGCCATGGGTTCTTGCTGGAACGGAACGAAGGACGAGATATTTACCTTTCAAGAACTCCACCTTTTTCTGCATCGCTGATGACTTAGCACCGTCGTGAATGAGTTCATATCTTTAGGCTGACGGCACCTTCTTTGAAAATCAGGTGGCTACCCTAGCTGCTTCATAGTCATGCCCTTTGCCTGACATTGGGGTAAACAGAGCTGATTGGGGAGCTTGGAATTCTCACTTTGGGGGAAATAGGTTGAGCATAGCTTTGAAACATCAATATGGAATTCCCTGAGCACTAGAGCTCTTCTATAAACCATCACCATTCAGTTTCAGCCAACATATGCTAAGTTCTTAATCTCTTTGACAGTCATATGAGTAAAAAGGAAAGAAGGAAGGGAAGGAGGGAGGGAGGGAAGGAGAGAGGAAGGAAAGAAAAAAGAAAAGCCTCTGCTTTCAAGGAACACAGAGTACCAAAAGAGAAAGATAATTGGAATACAAAAGATAAGTGCTTTTCTGGTTAAAGGAATGGATTCCCTGGAAAGCCATTTGCTGTCGTGAAAAGAATACAAGCTTTTAGAATCTAGTTATCCTGGGCTCAGTTCCAGTTCTGCTACCAATTATTTGTGTTATCTGAGCAAATCACTACCTCTTTGAACCTTAGTTTCTAAACTTTCAAATGGAAACAGTATCTGTCTCACCCAGAATGTCTGAAGACAGAGTGAGAGCAGCCAACATACAGAATAGCCCCTCCAGCTTTCATCCTCTCCTCTTACCTGGGCCTCTCCAGAGGAGTTCAATTATACCAATGAGGGTTAATAAGTGAGTGGATTCTGGAGCCATATGTTGAATTCCCTCAGACATAGTGGTATGGAGGGTTTTTCCTGGCAGAGGGAAGATAATAAATAACAGGCATGGGGATAGTACAAAAATTGGGGGGAGAGTGTTTGTAAAATACTCAGATTTAGGTGGGAGGGAGAAATATAGGTAAATTAGGATAGATAGATTGATTGATTTTAGATTTTATTTATTTAATTGATACAGAGAGAGAGAGAGATCACAAGTAGGCTGAGAGGCTGGCAAGGGGTGGGGGGAAGCAGGTTCCCCACTGAGCAGAGAGCTCGATGAGGGGCTCAATCTCAAGACCCTGAGATCGTGACTGGAACCAAAGGCAGAGGCTTTAACCCACTGAGCCACCCAGGCGCCCCAAATTAGGACAGATTTTAAAAGATTTTATTTTTTTTTTAAGTTTTTTTATTCATTTATTTGAGAGAAAGCAAGTGTGCATGAGTGGGGTGGGGGAGCGGTTGGCTTAGGGAGGGGCAGAGGGAGAGGGAGAAGCAGATTCCCCGCTGAGCAAGGAGCCCTACTCTGGACTGGATCCCAGGACCCTGGGATCATGACCTGACCTGAAGGCAGACACTTAATGACTGAGCCACCCAGGCGCCCCGGTAGGATTTTTATTATATATGTAGGTTAACTAGTTTTGGCATTTTTGCATCTTTTCTTTCATAGGCATGACAGCAAATGTAACATTTTAAAGTAGATTAAAAATAATTTAAATTCTTTAAGTGAGATTCTAGTAATTTTTTTGGAGAGAGCAGTAGGGGAGGGGCAGAGTGGGAGAGGGAGAAAGAATCTCAAGCAGCCTCCATGACCAGCGCAGAGCCCAATGCCAGACTGGATTTCATGACCCTGTGTTCAGGACCTGAGCCAAAATACAAGTTGGATGCTTATCTGACTGAGCCAAACAGGCACCCTGATTCTAGCAATTTATTAGAATAGTGTTAGCAACATAGATTGAAAAGCTTGGAAATCACTACAATACTTTCATGTGGCAAATGTATTTTGCACATGGGGGGGAGAGGCGGGATCACTGAGGGTCAGAGGATGGACTTTGGTGGGCAGAGTATAAGGTGATCCCCATGATCCCTGCATAACGGTGTTCACATCCTTGTACAATCCTCTCCCCTTGATTGCCGGCAGGCCCTGCGACTTGCCTCTTATCAGGAGAAAATGACAAAGGTGATAGCCGGCACTGCGTGATGACATGATACTGTGTAAGTCTCAGTCTTCCTAGCCGACTCTCCCTCGCCTCTCTGTCTCCCTTCCTCCCTCTCTCTCCGTCTCCCCTCTCTCCCTCCTCCCATCTGTCGTCCCTCTTGTCTCTTTGCTGCCTTCCACAGAAGTAAGCCGTCATGAATCCTACAGCGGATGCCGCCACCGCATGGGAGCAGGGAAGAAAATGCTTTCCCCTTTGAGCCTCCAGTAGGAAATGCACCACTTGAAGACTAGTACGCGTCTCATCACGCTCTCCTCTTCCTGAGAACCTTGGGTAATTAAGTAAGGAATGTATATCAAAGTGCTAGCAGCCTTTAGGGCAGAAGAGGCAGAGTGAAGAAATACTTCCTCCTCCTCCTCCATTTGCTCTGTAAGGCTTACTAGGAAAAAAAATCTGAATCATTTATAACGCATTTATACCCGGCCTTCAACCTTGTCTCTCTCTGCTTAGCCAATTCCAGCCACACTGACTCAGGACGCGGCGCCCTTTGTGCCTCCGCGAATATCCTGTTTTCTGAAATGCCCCCTTCGAGCACCCGCTGTGACAATCCCCCGATTTTAGATCCCATTCATCTTGAAAGAGCGGATGCGCCCTTTCTATCATGTCATCTGCCCGGCTCCCCAGCCGTGACCTATCTCCCCCCTCCCACCCAGGAACTTGTGACTTTTGTGCTCCTTACGATTTTCTGCCTCCAAGTCCGATTCTCTGATGCGATCTCCTGAGCCAGCGCCGCGAGGATCTGAAGGGCCGCGCGCGCGTCTCCCACGCCGGGCCCCAGGCAGGCCTCGCTCCGTCCCGTGCTTACGGAGGGTCGCGCACACGTTCGGGGGACGGCCGCACAGCGCTGCCTCACTGCTTTCTGCGGCCGAGCCTTCCTTCTTCCCCGGCGCGTAGTGTCGCGGGTGCTCCCAGCAGACTTCAGGACGCTCAGGACACCGACTAAACCACTCGCCGTGCATGCAGGCGTAACTCGGCCGTCGAGAGCCGAGACTCTGGAAACCAGGGGCCGAGGCTGGATTTGGACCTGCGGACGTGGGCAAGCAAGGCAACTCTTGTTGCGCCTTGGTTCCTTCTGGCATAAAACAGGGTAAGAAGGGCACCTAATCCGTCAGGCCGTCTTGAGTAGTAAGCATGCGCGTGCGTGCGTGCGCGTGCGTGCGGGCGTGCGTGTCCGTGTGCGTGCACGTGCGTGCGTGCGCACCTGCATGCGTGCGCACGCGTCTCTGAGAGCATGGTTCGGAGCGCTGCGTCCTACCCGGTATTATTTTGTCCCTAAGGTAGAAGGGGCCTGACAGGTGCATGCAGACTGTGATACATGGAGACAACAGAACGGGAATTGGAGAACGAGCCCTTCTGGTAAGGGACAGCCTTCCAACAGGCGGGCAGGCAGTGTTTGCCCTTCCTTCTGCACAGTGGTTCACCGCCGGGGCCGGGCGGCGTCTGGAGATGATTTGGTTGTCAAGACTGGGGAAGGGCAGCTGGTGTCTGGCGGGACCAAGGGTGCTTTCCAATAGCCCACAATGAACAGGAGAGCCCCCCACAGCAGCGAGCCGGACAGAAATCTCCATCTGGTTGGAGGGGAGGAAGCCGTTCCAGAATCATGTGAAATCTATTGGGAGAGACATCGTATTATCCGTGAGTAATGCCTTCAGACCAGTCGTCAGCACAACTTTATTGCGAGTCAGTTTTTCATTCATAAAACGAATGCTCATCCCTGCTTATTTCTTTTAAAGGGGTTAGTATGTGGGTTAATTAGCGTTTGCAAAGTCCTTTGAAGATGTAAAGTCCTACGTAAGTGCTATGTATTATTAATTACCATTCCGGAAGACCTAGGCTGTGACCCTGCTCCCTCGCTAGCCCGGCCAAACCTCAAAGACCTGAGCGATACTGAATTATTTTTGATAAGTTGGAACACTGATAATGAGAAAGACAGGCATCAGGGGCCCAAGCCAATTTTGGATGGCTGGGATATGACTGTATATAAATTGGCTCATTAAAATCAAGAAAACTATAGGTTTTGCTTTGGGGTCTCTTTGCTAAATTGGAGTAAATTTCTTCCAAGTTTGCAACACTATATATAGCAAGGGAGTGTGGTAGCCAGAATCCATAATACAACTTCAATGATTATGAAGAAACAAAAATAATTCATAGAAAAAAATATATTATTTATATTTATAAATGATTTTCTTGGGCCCATGAGTCACTGTGTAATTTAGACTGTCCGATAAAATGAAAGCAATAAAATGGATTGCAAAAACCTCAAGAAACCAGGACACTGGGTATAATAGAAAATGCTTTTCTTTGTAGTGATGGATTATAAATTATGTCATAAATACAGTTGTATTTCTTTAATGTTTTTAAATTTCAAAATAGCTCTTAATCTCACCTAATGGGACATTTTCCTGTCAGAGCAGAGTCTGCCCTGTAGATTTACATAACAATGTTATCTTTAACTCAGTATCAATCTTAATAAAAGTATTTTTGGTGACATACCGGGCTGAATCTGGGGTGGCTAGCCCTGATAAGGCATAAACCCGAGCTGTGGGATTTAGCTTTGTTGAATTCTGCTGGAAGACCATGGGTGGACTTCATTGTAAAATAGAGGGGACATTGCATGTCAATGGGGGAAAACATGCATTTTTAAAAATTATTTATTTATTTATTTATTTTACAGAGAGAGTAGGGGAAGGAACAGCAGGGCCAAGGGGGAGGGAGAATTTCCAGCAGAATCCCTGCCAAGTGTGGAGCCCAATGAGGGGCTCAATCCCGGGACCCTGAGATCATGAGCTGAGCTGAAATCAAGAATCAGAGGCTCAACTGACTAAGCCACCCAGGCACCCTGAAACATGGATTATTTCATAAATAGTTTGGAGACAACTGTGTCATCATCTAGAGAAAAATAGTCAATTTGGAACCCTCACTGCCTAACCAAATATATTTCATACAAACCAGATATGTAAAAAGTAAAAACCAGGAGCGCCAGGGGCTCAGTCAGTTAAGTACCGGCTCTTAATTTTGGCTCTGGTCATGAGCTCAGGGTCCTAGAATCCAGGCCCAAGTAGGGAGGAGAATCAGCGGAGAATATGTTTGAGATGCTTTCTCTTTGCCCCTCCCCTGCTCACACTCACTCCCTCACTCTCTCTCTCTCTCAAATAAATAAACATTTAAAAAAATTAAAATTAAAAAAAAAGTAAGAAGGCAAAGTTATACAAATAATACAAAGTTAGGAGAAGAGTGTCTTAAGTATTGAAAACAAAAACAAAACAGAAGCCAGCGACAAGAAGATTGCTAAATTTAATTTATAAAATTTATCGAAATACTCTGCAGCAAATACCATAAATAAGTCAAAGGATGTGACCTAGTAGAGAAAATATTTGTGACTTTTTTCTTTATGATACGAAGAGCATCTATAAGAAGGGCTATCATCTACATAAGAAGTAACAAATATGACTTCATATAAAAGTGTTCAAAAACACAAAAATATAGGTTAAAGGAAACAGCTATTAAACTTATAAAATATGTTTAAACTTATAAAATATGCTCATCCATAATAAAGACATACTAAAATGTGTTTTTCTTTTTGCTATGAAATTTATAAACCAAAACTTTGACATTTTTATTTTGATGAGAATGTGAGAAAACAGATATTCTTAGGCTTTTTTAATGCAAATATTTTTTTATACCATGTATATATTATTCTTCTATGGGGGCAATGGCATTACCTACCAAAATTTAAAATACATTTATGTTCTACTCAAGTTATTCAGTTTGCAAGTGTTTACCTTACAGATGTTTTACATATATACAAAAGACACATTTACAAGGAGAGTTACTGTATAATTACTATGATGAAGGAGAAGAAATAAATGTTCACAGGAGTTTGATCACATAAGTGATGGTATATCAGCCTAGCTAGGAGAATATGAAACTTTGATATACATAGAAATGCCTTTTGGGGGCGCCTGGGTGGCTCAGTCTGTTAAGTGTCCAACTCTTGATCTCAGCTCAGGTCTTGATCTCATGGTTGTGAGTTCAAGCCCCACACTGGGCTCCACACTCAGCGTGGAGCCTACTAAATAAATAAAATGGCTTTTCTTTTCTAAGAGTTTCCCTTTTTTCTCCTGACTCTATCTCAGGAAACTGCAGGGCACTGAGGAAATTCTTTTAACATCCATATTTTTTTAAGGGAGATAGACACATACAGATTTCCCCCAATATCCCAAAGTAGAATAAAAAGTAGAGTGTTCCTGTGAAAACTTCTCTAAGCTCCACATGACGTGAAGAAACCATTATCCTTAATGTATACAGAAAACTTTTTGAGCATTTCCAGGCCCCCAAAACTCACCTCTCTGGCTTTTCTGAGACCTCAGGACACATCTTGCTAATACAAGCACAGACTAAATCAAGGTAACCCCAGATGCTCACAGATAGACGTCAGAGTTCTGGCGGCGGGATGGGGAGATGCTGAATGTGTTTGCTGGGGAAGGAGTGGGCAGGCATATGATTTTACTCCTGTGGAATTTAAGAAACAAACAAGCAAAGGAAAAAGAGAGAGAGAAAGAGAAACCGGGAAACAGACTCTCAACTGTAGAGAACAACCTGATGGTTCTCAGAGGGGAGGTGGGTGGGGGGTGGTAACTAAGGAGTGCATGTGTCGTGATGAGCCCCTGGTGATGTAAGAAGGTGATGCATCCTGATATCGTTTACCTGAAACTGACATTACACTGCATGTTAACTAACTAAAATTTAATCAAAAACTTTAAAAAAAGGAAAATCTTGTCTAACCACAGCAGAGACTCACCACTTTCTTTCCTTATTATCATCACCATAACAATGACCACACTTACATATTGGTCCATTTATTGTAAATACAGATTAAAAGATAAGATCTGACTCATCCAAAATGGATACTCTAGATTAGGGTTGAGATGGAAATTAAAGCACTTGGTCATCGGCAGGTGGACGGGCCTCCGCTCAGCAGTGCTGCCTTTCTCTGCCCCATAAAACCAGGGGATGTGCTTGGAGTAGATACCAGTTTCCTCCTCCGCAACATATCTCACAATGCCTGTTTCCCAGCACATCCTAGGGGCACCTAATATAAATGTAATTACACCTAATGTAATGTAAATTTATTAATTGAAGGAGCTTCCCCTTCTGTATCGGCAATCCCAATGCAAAATCAGTTTAAACTTTTTTTTTTGGAAGATTTTATTTATTTGACAGAGAGAGAGAGATCACAAGTAGACAGAGAGACAGGCAGAGAGTGGGGGAAGTAGGCTCCTTGCTGAGCAGAGAGCCCGATGAGGGGCTTGATCCCAGGACCCTGAGCTCATGACCTGAGCCAAAGGTAGAGGCTTTAACCCACTGAGCCACCCAGACACCCTAAACTTTTCTCAGTAGAGAAACTTGGTCACATATTTCTTACAACATCGTCTCCTAAGAATAAGTTCATTAGAAGATAATCAGCAAAATACTTTTTCAAACAATCTGTTAACAGCCCAGCATAATGCTTATCTCGGTAGTAGCAGCTGCCAGACTCATGATTCACTGAACAGGACAATAAATTTCAACCTTATTTGATTCTGTTAATTAGTGTAAATGAGATCACTGTAGGAGCAGTTGCTAATTATCAATTACCGTCAAATACCTGATGGGAGAGGGGGAAACAATATGCATAATTTTAATCATATTCCTTTATTTGAACATAGTGAGAACGATCCAGTTCTCAGTTGGCATCCCTCTTTAGAGTGAAATCCCATATATGTTGCTGGATGGATGTGCAAGGATGTTCATCATAATGTTACTTGCAACAGAAGAAAATTGGAAACAATCTGAGTGGTGACGTAAATAGAGCACTTGGTAGAAGGATGTGGTAGGCAGCCGTTAAGTTATCAAGGGAAGAAATTTTGTAGCATAAAATGTATGAAATATATACACAGTCTGCAATTTTTAAAAAGTGTATTTTAAATGCATAGAAAAAATAAAACCTTATAGATCTTGTATCAAAACAGAACAACCAAATATATGTAAGTGCCATCCCTATGACTCCTTTTTTTTTCCTTTGTATTATTCCGACTTTTCCAGTACTTTTGTACTGAGGGGGAAATTCCTGTGAAATGAAATTAGTATGTAATTAAAAATGAAACATTGAACACTGCATTCGATGAAAATTGAACAGTGAAATCAGAGATCTTATTTTTTTCTCCTACTGGCATTTATAAGATGTGTTCATTGTTTTCCTTTGGCTAATTTAACTTTTCAGACATCTCTTCCTTTCTAGGGATTCCTGCATTCAGTTCACAAGTTTTTACTTAGTGGGAAGATGGAGCTGTGTGTGATTCGAATCCTAATCTGGTAGATCCAGTTCAGCTCTGATTGATGTGGTGGTATTGCTGATACCAGGTGGGGACAGTGGGATCACAAAACCAGCGTCTGGGCCCAGGGCCCAGGCCCCCCAGGGGAAATACTATCAGAATGCGCCTCACCAACATGTTTTTTCCTGCTTTCTTTTTTTATTTTTTAAAGATTTTTATTTATTTATTTGACAGAGAGAGAGATCACAAGTAGGCAGAGAGGCAGGCAGAGAGAGAGGGAAGCAGGCTCCCAGCTGAGCAGAGAGCCTGATGCGGGGCTCGATCCCAGGACCCTGAGATCATGACCTGAGCCGAAGGCAGAGGCTTTAACCCACTGAGCCACCCAGGCGCCCCTTTTCCTGCTTTATTTAGACAAAGAACTGATTTTTGTAGCACAGTATATTAGAGTAAAGATAAGAAGGAGAAATCCTCCAGGTACCCTTTGTGTCAGTGACGGAGCCATAAATTAGGAAGCTAGGAATGCATATCAAACACA
>CM053605.1:164556894-164583872 GCA_028646535.1 Procyon lotor
CTGAGCTGGAAGCAGACGCGTAACTGACTAAGCCACTCAGGTACCCAGAAGTGCGGTCTTTTCACTGATGGCCTTGACTCCTCCTAACCACACAGGCACATGACATTTGATTGGTAACTTTCTAAGGGTTTGTACTTTATGGGTCTTTCTAGTCTGTGTGTGTACGTTCAAACTCTCATCTCTCAGATATACTTTTTGGTAGTCATTTTACCTATAATAGCAATCCTGAAACACTACATTTAGATTTTAAGATAATGGTAGGAGTTTTTGTGAAATATGAGACGTCCTGGACTAGCTGGGACATTTAGATTTGGCGTATGTCATGACTGCGTTGAGAATAAAGTGGTCAGGGAAACAGCCACTTTTACTAATTGTAGAAAATCCTAGACATATTTACATCATCCTTAAATGTAATCAATCTGTGAAGTTTTAAATGGGCCACTTTTCCTAATAGGGATAGTGCATGTGTTCTGAATTGTTAATTGGCACTGAGATTAGTTATATCTTGTTCCTGAACTGAGCCAAAGGTGGAAAAATTTATGAACCTAATAAAAAATGTTTTTTACTTGGTGTAAAACTTTGATGTTTATTTGGTGAATTGGGATGTTGAACCTTTGCTATGAATTATTTAAATTGTTGACAGTAACATCTACTATTGTTTAAATTGGTCAGTGTTTTTTTATTTTAATATAAATTTTAAGTTAAAACTAGTTTTTCTTTGCCTTTAAATTATGCTATTAACTTCTTTAGATTAATTTGTTAATTTTCTGTGACTAAGTCCATTTTAATGGCTTATTTTTCACAGCCCTGAGCTATATTTAGCTGTATTTATCTTTTCTGTGGCTATGATTGTACCAGGTAAAAGGGGCAAAAGCAGCCAATCAACTAAATTCAGCATATGTTCCTATGCTATTTTCTTGTTTTTTGTTTTGCTTTGTTTTAGGGAGAGAAAGAGAGAGCATGAGGATGGGGAGGGGCAGAGAGAGACAGAGAAAGAGAATTTCTTTTTTAAAGATTTTATTTAATTATTTGTCAGAGACACAAAGAGACAGAGAGAGAGTGAAGGAGTGAACACAAGCAGGGGAAGGGGCAGAGGGAGAAGCAGGCTCCCCACTGAGCATGAAGCCTGATGCATAACTCAATCCCAGGGCTCTGGGATCATGACCTGAGACGAAGGCAGATGCTTAACCCAGTGAACCACCCAGGTGTTCTGAGAGAGTGAATCTTAAGCTACACTCCAGGGAGCCTGATGCAGGGCTCAGTCTCAAGACTCTGAGATCATAACCTGACCCAAAATCAGGAGTTGGACACTCAACCCACTTTGCCACCCAGGTGTCTCGCTAACTTCATGTTGAAGGACAGACTCAATGGCACAGTATGGACTCCCATGGACGAATTATACCTGGAGCTAAATATGGCCATGAGTGCCATGAACAGATGTTTCTAAGGAGCCTGTATTAGTGACATATCTAGAATGTCCTTTTGTTTAACAGGAATACTCCTCATTGGCTTACTCTATGTGAAGAAGAAAAATCCTTTCAAATGCTCTAATACCCCACAATTTTCTAATGCTCCATGATGTTCTAATGTTCCATGATGTCCTAATGCCCCCACAGAATTCTAATACCTCCCAAAGTTCTAATACCCACATTCTCATGCCCCACCATGTTCTAAACCTCTGCCATGTTCTCATGTCCCACCATGTTCTAATGCCCCACCATGTTCTAAATCTCTGCCATGTTCTCATGCCCCACCATGTTCTAAATCTCCGCCATGTTCTCGTGCCCCACCATGTTCTAATGCTCCATCATGTTCTCGTGCTCCAGCATGTTCTCGTGCTCCACCATGTTCTAATGCTTTGCCACATTCTAATGCCCATGTTCTCATGCCCCACCATGTTCTAATGCTCCATCATGTTCTCATGCCCCACCATGTTCTAAATCTCCACCATGTTCTCATGCCCTGCCATGTTCAAATGCTCCACCATGTTCTCATGCCCCACCATGTTCTAAATCTCTGCCATGTTCTCATGCCCTACCATGTTCTAAATCTCCACCATGTTCTCATGCCCCACCATGTTCTCATGCTCCTCCATGTTCTAATGCTTTGCCACATTCTAATGCCCATGTTGTAATGCCCCACTGTGTTTTCTTGCCTCACAAGGTTCTAACATCTCTCTGATGAAAGACTGGTCCCCAAACTCCCAGACTAATGGTGTTGGTATGGAAAGAAGGGAATCTGCCTGTCCTTACTACCCCCGTGGAACATTTTGGGATGGAAGCCAGTGAGCTGGGGCGTCTCCAGCTCTGGTCGGTAATGCACTTCTGCCACACACCTTCCTGGGAGCTTGTCTCCCTAGCTCAACCCTGTGCCACCAAACTTGAACTCCTGGCTCTTTGCGTGTGGGTTTCTCTCTCTTCTCTCCACCTTTCCCCACAGTTCCCGATCCCACAGCGCTCTTCCTCAGCTCAACTGCAGCTTGTCTAAAAATGGCCCATTTTAAATAGGCCGTGTAAACATCATTAAGCTTTCCTAGGTTTTCTTAGCTAGTCAGGATCGCTTTCCCACAGCACTTTGTGACTCTAACGATTGATAATTACCACTTTGACTGTGCAGATTTCTGCAAATTCTGATGTTAGCTTCCCTCCCTGTTTTGGAAGGTTCACATTAATGTTTCCATCACGCAGCCCAAGGTAGTGTTTAACTGCGACCTGTGTTTACTGAGATGTGCTAGATGCCCCCATCACGCATTTGCTGCTCCTCTCAGAACCCCCACGCCCTCTCCCACTGCTGCCACTGTGCTTTTCTGGCTCATCAATTCGTAATCCTCTCTGCACCAGGGACATGAGCAGCCTGGGCCTCGTACCCCGGCCAGGAGCTCCTGTGATCACACATGAACCACCTCAAGTCCAGCTCTCCTCTGAACCCCCTAACGAAGCCACCCTTCTTCTGTTTTTTTTTTTTTTTCTCTTTCGTGCTGTCGTATTCCTGACCTTCCTCGTATTGCTCACAAATTTTATCTATATACATACATGTCTGTGTATAACCCGAATACATTTTGAACCCATGTCCCCACTCTGTGCAGGGACTGACATTTAAAAAATTACATCCTCGGACCCAAAATCAATGTGAGGAATGTGATCAGTGCAAGAAATTCTTTATCTTCATTTACTGGAGGCCAGTGAGAGGGAGCCAGTGTGAGGTGCACAGCGACACGCCCTAGAAGCTCTTTTCTTCCTTGCTGGCTTTTCCCTGATTTTCCCAGGAAGCCTTCTCACTTGCCAGACACCTTGGCCTTGGCCCTGAGCTCTGCCTGTCTTCTCACACATCTGGCCCAGTCAGACGGACTCTGGCTCTGGCTCTCGGGCTCTTCTCTGTTTCTTCTTTGCAAAGTGCTGTGGAGCCACAGGGGAGAGCCTTCCTCCCTCCTTCCGGGTCCTTCTCTGGGGGCTTTGTGCCCCCTCCCCTGAGTCCTGGCCATTCTCCTGAGTCTGCAGCATAGACAGCAGCCCTGGGGTCCTCACTGGAGAGAAGGTGCTGGAGGTGATACAGGTCAGAGGGGGCTGTGGAACCAGGTAAGAGGGCAGGAAGGCTCTTGGGCCGCAGTGACCCTAATGTCTGTCATGTGGTGAGACCTCGGCCCCCAGGGCAGGGGTCCCTTCCGTGTTGCTCCCATCCCCCACTCCGGGGCTGAGCGCCCAGGGGGTGCTCAGCGGGGGTTCCAGCTGCCCACAGAAGCGAAGGAGCAGTCATGGGGAGCATCCTCAGGCTGCGGAGAGGACAGCATGCAGTACCCAATGGGGGACACTAGAGGGAGACGACGGGGAGAACAGAAGTGGGTTCAGCTGTGTTTGCTAGGATGGAAACTTCACTTCTCCCTCCTTGTCTCAAATTAAAAAAAAATATGGTGTGAAATCTGAACTGAATCGGATACAAATGCTTTCTCTGTTTTTAGTACAGGCCATGATGGCCCCAGCCATCTGTAGAAAAAAGTGTCGGAATGCTGGGAGACATTCTGAGATACTCATTTGAGTAGAAGGCTCATGAAATTGCACTGTATCATTAAACAGATGGGCTAGGATGAACACCACTAATAGGAAATCTGAAATGATAAATAAGAGAACCGAGAAGGAGTGCTGGGGGGTGGGGCGATGTGCTTGAGGGGAAACTGCAGGCTGGCAGAAAGTTCTGCCTATTACGTGGAAGGATTCACGTACGTTCTCACAGTCAGTCAGGAATGTAATTCGTCCCATCTGGGGAGACACAGGGAAGGACCTCGTCTGAGCAGAAGAGAGGTCATGGGACCCCCTAGGACAGACTGCTCTGCCTGACTCCCAGGGCTTCCTCTCTGTTTGACCTTGAGCGATAACCTCTGCCAGCCTGGTCTCTTCATCTGTAAAGTGGAGGCAATGATAGTTCGTGTTTCACAGGGATTTGGTGATGCTTAAAGGAAAGAAGGCACGTCAGGAAATAGGGACCTGCCTCGGAGGCATGTAAGGCACATGGTAGTGCTTGGGTGGCACCCGGTAGAGACCTTTAGGTCCCTGGGCCAGATTTCCTCACAGGTGCCTGCTTCTGTCATTCCTCTCGTTGGCCTCTCTTTGAAGGGTCATGCTGTCCTAGAATGTTTTTCTTGGACCGTTCCTCAAAGTGTTGGGGACCCTGAGTGTTTGGTGGGGAGGAGCAGTCTTCTGTGATTTTTTGCAAGCCCTCTGCATGTTGGTGCATCTGGTGGGATGGACAGACGAGGGCCTGGGGGGCACTGAGGGGCTGGTGCTCCGAGGAAGAGGGCTGCCGGGCTCGGGGAGATGCTGAGGAAAGGACTCTGTGATGAAATCCTGTGAGCATTTCCCCTTCTGCTGCATTCACACTGCGGTTCTTAGTAACGCCTCCTCTTTGTATTTGCCTCCCTCTTGGCTTCTGTATTGTTGGCTCTGGCGGAGGCTCTGATAAGCAAATGGCAAAGCTCGACCCACAGGGGATGAGTGACCTTGAGGATGAGGAAGGAGGCAAGCTGACAGGACCGAGCAGGCACACCGGGGAAGGTTGACAAAGGAGTGTTTGCCTGTTTTGTAACCTTGGGTGCACCCGAGTTTTGTTTTGTGTTTTTTTCTCCTCTGGATAAATAAAGGTCTGCTGGAAGTTCACGTCCAGATGCTTAGTAAAAAATTAAGTTTAATAAAATGATGGTGGGAAGGCCCTCCGTGGCACAGAGGCTATGTGTTGCTGTGATGAATTCTTACACGAGCTTTAAAAATTAAAGATACCCATTAGGTAGCACATATATCATTTTGAAATTTATGTCATACCTTCTGTCTAAATTGGAAAGAAGTATCACTTCAGTGATCAAAAAGTCCATATAATCTAGCCATCCGTAAGTAAGAGAAAGTCAGCATAAAATGCAAGGAGATGCTGTCACTGAAATATCAGTCTTCTAGTTTCGAAGACTGGTTGTTGAACCTTGTCTTTCGTCTTCCCCTGCCTTAAATCACAGAAACGAGAGCAAAAAAGAAAAAAAAAAAAAAAAAAAAAAGGCCTCGAAAAAGCACCTATTCAATGAATCAAATTAATCATTTAAAAAATTCCAAGTTGGAAGTCACACTGAAACAAATGAGAAAGGAATTAATTTGGAACCACCAGAAAAATGACACGGAGCCAGTATTGGATTCCGTTCAATTTAAAATCAGAACAACTTTTATGTTTTACCATCTGCCTCACCAAGGGCCCGATAAAATTTGAATACTACAAACTTTAGAGATTCCCATATGAGGACGGCTTTTTTCAGGCCCTTTAAAGAACACAAAACCAGAATAAATAAGGTTGGTGTTTGTTCAGGAATCAAATTAGTAATTAGTGATTACTGGAAAGGTAAATTACATCTGTGATTTAGGGACTCGGATCGCATTAGAGCATCTGCCCTCTGCAAAACCTCGTAGAAGCCCAGCAGTGGGTCTTTTGTTCCATGTAAGAGATGAGTAAATGGAGGCCCATGGAAGGCAAGCTCCTGGGTCATATTCACCTCACCTGCCAATGCCGCAGAGCTGGAATGGAACCTACAACTCTGAACTTCTGGATTTAGGCATAACAATTACTAAACAAAATAGGCAAGAGGCATAACACAGAAGTTGTGTCTGCCTGCCAGATTTTCATGTCCTGGTTGTATATTCAGGTGAGCCAGCTAGATAGAAAGCGGGCGATATGACATGCTTTGCCTTTTACATACACACATGCCTATGTGCGCATCTTTGTAGAGATTTTGATCAACTGCAAGCATTAGTTTACGGATAAGATATGAACATCGTAATACTTAAATTGCCCATATAGTTGATACTGGTGAAGCTCCCTGAGGATATGGACTACAGCTCACTCGTCTTTCGGTCCTCTGTTTTAGACATTACATGTTCAATGCATGAATGAGCACCTAAGAAGGGAGGAGTCTTCAAGAAGACAAAAGAAAACAAAGATAAGGTGTTGATGTGAGAAAAGGAGTGGTAATATGCTTGCATCAAGGTTTTACCAGAGCTGATGATTATAATAAAGGATCCTACATGAGTCAGCATATTTGGGCAGTAGACACTCATGAGAAAGATATAGTTAATACCTGCACACTCTCGACAGATAAATAGCTTTACTTTTCAGAGTTCAAATTCACTCTTTACTGATGTAACATTCTATGTGTGCCATGTGACTGGGTTAGAATGTCAAATACAACATGGTTCTTGCCCAGAAGGTGAGCGCAGAAGACATCCTAACAAATGGATAAGTGGGGTATCAAGTGATCGGTGCTAAGATCACACCTCCATCACATGCAGGGGAGCTCAGAGGAAGGGGCTCTATTGGGTGTGAGGCAGTGAGCTTGGTCAGGTGAGAACGGAGGTGGTAAGGACTGAGCTGAGATACTTTGTCTACTTGTGTGCTCACCTCTTCCCTTCAGACCAAGGGCAATGTAATACCGGTCACCAGAAGTGATACCCACGTCATGGTATTGCATTTCTGTAGATCATGCCTCTCCTGCTGAACGAGAATAGAAACAAAGAAAGGTTATCTCTTCTGTGAGCTAGGACTTGAAATCAAACCAGGAGCTAATGTGTGCAGAAGGATGAGGGCAGGGGATTATTCAAAGACAGTCTTTGAAGCAAGAAATAGCACTGCCCGTGTGAAGGTGAGAGAGCATAGAGGTCACGGAGCCTCAGATGGAAAGGACAAGAAGGAACCTTGACTAAGGTTCTAAAGCCACATTTCCAGCTTGGGAAGGTGGGGTTGATTGTGGCCACGCCTAAAGGTCAAGAAAGCAATTTGGACACATTGTCTGAGAATGGCTAAGGTTCAATTAAATATGATGAAAATGTGAAAATACTTGTTTTTGGCTTTTTCTAGATATAGCAGGACACATTTCAATGTCTGGGAAAATCGACATAATCTTTCTGGATTTGACATTCTGCCTGTAAAAACACTGAGAATGTGTGAATGAGGGATTGAGTCCAAATGTGCCCTCATTTCTGGACATGCTTGAGATGTTCCAAAATTTATCTTCACTCCTCCCCTCTAATTCCTGACACCCAACTAGCATGCCTGCTGATTATGCTTATGTAAGTTAGCTTTCCTGTGCAACAGAACATCCTTAAAACTTAGTGTCATGATAGAAGAGGAAGGAACATTTCCCAAATCATTCTGTGCAGCCAGTGGTTCCCTGATACTAAAGCCAGACAAAGGTTTTCCAAGAAAATGAAACACAAATGCTATTTGTGAAGATAAAAAGCAAAAGATTCGATAAAATACTCACAAACCACATCCAGAAACTTATGACAGACTTATGTTGCATGACCAAGTGGAATTTATCCTGGGAATGCAAGGTTGGTTTAACATATGAAACTCAGTCAATTAACACATCATATTAATGGAACATAAGACAAAAACCACATGATCATCTCAATAGACCCAGAAAGAACCTTGGGCAAAATCCAGCAACATTTCAGGTTAAAAAACTTAACAAACCAGGAATAAAGGAAAGTTCCTCAACCCGATAAACTGCATCCATGAAAAATCCACACGTAAAATGACGTCTCATAGTGAAAGAATGAAATATTTATCCCTAAGGTCAGGAACAAGGCAAGGACATCTGCTTTTATCACTTCAATTCAGTAACATATTGGAGGTTCTAGCCAGGGCAATTAGGCAAGAAAATGAAACAAACAGGATTGAGATTGCAAAGGAAGAAGTAAAATCATCGGTTCTCAGATTACATGATCTTGCATATGGAAAGTCCCGCAGGACCTCCCCACCACCACCACACAAATGTAACTAATAAATGAGTTCTGTAGTTTTACTATACAAGATCAGTAAACAAAAATCAGCTATTAACTGATTTCTATTTCTACTAACTAGTAATGAGCAACCCAAAAATGAATTTAAGAAAACAGTTGTGTTTACAAGTGGCATCAAAAAGAGTAAAATACTTAGTCATAAATTTAACAAAAGAAATGCAAGAGTTGCACATTGAAAACTACAAAACATTGTTAAGAGAAATGAATGAGGCCCTAGGTAAATGGAAATGCATTACATGTTTATAGATTGGAAGACTTGATGTTGGAAAGATGTCAGTGCTCCCCAAACTGGTCTATGGATTAAATGTGATTCTTATTTAAATTACAGCTGGTCTTTCCGAATACATTGACAGTCTGAGCTTAAAATCAATGTATAATTGCAAGGACCTCATACAAACCAAAACAGTCTTTTTTTTTTTTTTTCTTAAGGATTTTGTTTATTAATTTGAGAGGGAGCAAGCACAAATCAGGGGCAGAGGGAGAGGGAGAAGCAGGCTCCCCTCTGAGCAGGGTGTCTGACACATGGGGCTCGATTCCGGGACCTGGGATCTCAACCTGAGCCAAAGGCAGATGCTTAACCGACTGAGCCGCCCAGGTGCCCTGAAACAGTCTCAATGAAGAACCAAATTATAGGATTGATGCCCTCTAATTTCAAAATTACTATAAAACCACAGCAGTCAAGACAGTCTGATACTGGTGTAAGGCTAGATATATAGACTAATGTAATAGAATTAAGAGTCTAGAAATAAACCCTTACTTACATTTGCAATCAATCAATTTTTGACAAAGTTGTCAAGACCATTTGGTGGGGAATAAGCAGTGTTTTCAGCAAACTGTGTGAAGACAACTGAATAGCTGTGTGCTGAAGAATGACGTTGGGCCCGTACATCACACCAAGTACAAACATGAACTTAAACTGGATCAGAGGCCTAAATGGAAGAGCTAAGACTATTAACATTTCTAGAAGGAAGCACAGGAGTAACTCTTTTGTTTTTTAAGGTACAGGAAAAATCAAGTTTAGTTTTTTTTCCCCTGAAGCTTTATTGAAATATAATTGACAAGTAAAATCGTATATATTTAAGGTGTGCAATGGGATGACTTGACACATGCGTGTATTGTGAAATGACTAGCACAATAAGCTCATTACTGCAGCACTCCCCTTGCTTGGGTCCATTATTATTTATTCATTATTGGTGAGAACAGTGAAGACTTACTCTTAGGAAATTCCGGGTGCACAAGATAGTATTATTAACTGTGGTCACTGTGCTGTCCCTTAGATCCCTAGATCTTATTCATCTTAGAACATAAAGTCTGTACCCTTGAGCATCTCTTCATTGCCTCCTCCCCCAGCGGTGACCAATCTACTCTCTGCTTTTGTGAGTTGCACTTTTTTAGATTCATGTAGGAATGAGATCATACAGGACTTGTCTTTCTGTGTCTGGCTTGCATAGGAGTAGATATTTATGACCTTGGATTGGGCAACAAGTTCTTGGGACACCAAAATCACTAGTGCAAACAAATGGTAAACTGCATCAAAATTAATATCTATGTGGTAGAAGGGATACAGTCAACGTAATGAAATTACAACCGCAGAATGGGACAGAATATTTGGAAATTATATATCTAATGAGAGACTTTTTTCCAGAATATATAAAGTAATCAATTGGCAACTCAACAATAAAAAGACAAATAACCCAGTTAAAAAATGGGCAAAGAACTTGAATAGTTCTTCTTCTCCAAAGAAGATACATAGATGGCTAATAAGCACATGAAAAGATGCTTAACATCATTAACAATTAAGGAAAGGCAACTCAAATCTACAGTGAGATATACTTCATATCCACTAGGGTAGTTACAATAAAAATGTCAATCAGATGATATCCCGTTGTTGTGAGGATCTGAAGAAACAGGAACCCTGGTATGCTGCTGAAAGCTTTATAAAATGGGACACTGCTCTGCAAAACAGTTTGGTAGCTGTGCAAAATTGTAAACAGTTATCCTGTGGCCCAGAAATTCTACTTTTAGGTATGTAATGGGAGAGTTTAAAACCTATCCCCATACAAAAGCCTGTACATAAATATTCATAGCAGGCATTATAATAGCAAAAATGTGACAACCACCCAAATAACCATCAATTGAAACAGATAAACAAAATATGGTATATCCATTCATTATTAGATTATCCTACCATAGAAAAAGAATGAAGTATTGATCTGTGCTACAAAATGTATGAACCTTGAAAGCATTATGCTAAGTGAAAGAAGCCAGACACAGAAGGCTACATATGGCATATGGTTCTATCCCATTTACGAAATGTCCAGAATTGGCCAATCCAAAAGACAGGAAGTAGATGCGTGGTTGCCAGAGGCATTCAGATTAGTGTAGGTTTAGTTTCCAAACAACCTAATTTAACCATGATCTATCTCCAGACCGCACCATCTATTCTTACCCAGATAAAGCAAGCTCTCCCCTCTTTCCTGAGCTGACTACACCATTCTGCAGTCTGGACTTCCTTATCCATCTTCCCCGCTCAGCTCAAATGCACTCCTTCCTTAGATCCCAAATTTGAATGAGTCCCTCTCTCTTCAGTGCCCCGGTGGCACCGCATACTGCACTTGATTTGGTATAAACCAAATCGATCAGATCAGATGCCCACCCTCCCTACCCCACCTGACTGTCTGTCCCTTAAGGACAGGCCCTGTGATTTTTGTCAGTCATCTTGTCCCAATTAGCCTTCAGGGAAAGGGTTTTGGACATAGTAGTCTTTCAATAACTATTATTAAATTGAACATTTGAAGAGTAACATGTTCCAGTGAAAATTGAATATGTAATAGACGTTAAAGAGAAAATCTGTTCCCTTGCTCTGAGTTTTATGCCCAAGGAACAAAAACAGTGAGCAGGCATTCAGAACAAAAGGACATGTTTTAAACAACTGCAATCTCAGCTTGTTCGAAGGATTCTAGAATCTTCACTGTTACAGTATGTGCTTCTGATATTTGAGAAGACTGGGGACCGCACCTCTGCCATTTTCTGTTCTAGTTCAATCTCACCCTTTAAGTGATGGGTTACAGGATGGTAATGACGCGGGAATCTGTCCTTAGGCAGCTGTTTGATTTTTCCCCCTTTGTTTTTTCCTTTGTGTGCAAAGCAGTCTGAGTGAGTTAAGCTGGAGGGTCTTTGCTCTGCCCCTGAAGCCTCGTATGGTTCTAATGAACTATCAGGTTCTTCCTGCAGGAGTTGAATTCCTTCCTCCCTGCTTTAAGCAGATTAAATGCCATATTATTTTTGGAACTTTTTTGGAGACATGTATCAGAATCTATCAGTAACTCAGTGCAGGAGACCAACTGCAGAGGAGAAACAGCTGTTGGAACGGGATCAGTTCTCTCCCTAACACTTGCCTGTGGGAACACAGGAAAGCATCAGAGCAAAGATAAAGAATTGTTTGGGTAAACTTTTATTACTAAAAAGCACTGCTTTTATTGTGTCCTAACTGCATACCGTGTGTAAGTTTTGTTTTGTTTGTTTGTTTTTTTTTTTTTTTGGTAATGGGTTGATTAGACAACTATGTGCTGGGCATTGAGGATTCAAAGATAAATAAGGCTAGCTTTGTGTCATGGTTTAGTGGAGGAAAAATAAATATAAAACTTACAATGCACAGAATGTGGGATCCAATATAATAGACAAACTGAGCACAGAGGCGATATCTCCCTCCTTACATCTTTCTTGCTGTGTATTATTTTCTCCTGTTTGTGTATGTGTGGTATCTCCAATTCTAAGGTTGATGCCAGGGGTTTTTTTTCTCAGATTTTTCTCTCCTTGGTGATCTTCCCACACCCATGGCTTTCATATCAGTGATTTATAAGAAATACAGGTGACCCTTGAATAACATGGGGGTGAGGGGGATTGCCCTTCCCCCACAGAGTTGAAAATCTGCATGTGACTTTTGACTCCCCCAAACTGAACTACCAACACCCTATTGTTGACTAAAAGCCTTACCAATAACTTAGTCCATTAACACATATTTTGTATGCTTTGTTATTATATACTGTATTCTTATAGTAAAGTAAGAGAAAAGAAAATGGTATCAAGAAAGTCATAGGGAAAAAAAAGAAAGAAAAAAAGTCATAGGGAAGAGAACATACACTTTCAGTGTTGAGTTGTAGAAGTTCCATGTGTGAGAGGACCAGCAAAGATCAAGCCCAAATTGTTCAGGGTCAACTGTATATACTAGGTCTTCATCTCTGTTTCTGGGATAGTAGTACTAAAACCCTTGGAACTTCCTAACTGGTGAGAGGCCACAAAGCTGTCTTTGGTTGTGTTTACTAGGTGGCCTTTAGAGAGCACCCAAGGATGGGGCCAGTTACCAGGAGAACCAACCACAGGATTGGAAGGTTGTAACTTTCAGTCTCACCTCTGACCTTAGGGGAGGGGAGAGGGCCTGGAGGTTGAATCAGTCACCAATGGCGATGATTTACTTAATCATGCGTATAGAATGAAGCCTCTGTAAAAACCCAAAAGGATAGAGATCGTGGAGTTTCTGAGTTGATGGATGCGTGGAGATGCGGGGACAGTGGTGTGCTCTGTTGGAGAGGGTTTAGAAGCTCCTCACCTCTTTCTTCTACTTTGATCTACACATCTCTTCCATCTGGCTGTTCCTGAGTTCTATCCTTTCATAATGAGTTGGTGATCTACTAAGTGCAGTGTTTCCTCTGCATCCAGTGAGCCTCTCCAGCAAAGGAGGAGGAGGTCATTGGAAGCTATGATTCGAGCCAGTGGCTCAGATTTACAGGCAACAGCCTGGACTTGGGACTGGCATCTGAAGTGGGACTGGCATCTGGGTGGGGGGTGGTGGAAGCAGTCCTATGGGACTGAGCCCTTACCCCCATGGCTCTTCCACTGTCTCCCAAATGGAGAGTGTCAGACTGGAGCTGACTTGAGTTGAACAGTAGGACACCAGCAGGTCTCCAGAGAGTTGTTTGGTATTAAATGAGAAGCACACTCCCCGCCATGTTGGATTGGGTCCAGGAACCCAAAAAATATCTATTAGCTACAGACTTCAAATGCCCATTGCCCATCCATTCCCTTCCTAAGAGCTAGGTAGACCCAAATAACTTATTCTCTGCTGGAACATTTCCCTAAAGTTTAAGGTGCAACCCTGACTCCCTGTCTCTGCAATTGAGCCTGTCTTGATGCTGTAGTCCCCACGTTGCTTCTCCGTGTTATGGGCAGATGTGATGATGTTGTCTTCTACAGTCTTTCAAACCCTGCTCATGAATTTGCCCCAAATTCTGTAAAACTCTACCTCCTCAATAGATTTGAGACTGCCTGGGTGGCTCAGTTGGCTAAGTGTCTGCCTTTGGCTCAGGTCATGATCCTGGGGTCCTGGGATCAAGTCCTACACCAGGCTCCCTCTCCCTCGGCCTTCCCTGCTTCTTGTGGTCTCTCTTCTCTCTCTCATCAGATAAATAAATAAAATCTTTAAAAAAAGGATGTGATGTAGTGACCTTTGATTCATTGTTTGCATATAACACCCAGCGCTCCATGCAATCCGTGCCCTCCTTAGTACCCATTACTGGGCTACATCAAAAACTAGTGATGTACTTTATGGTGACGAATGTAACAAAATAATAAAAAAGTGTGAGACAAACTTCCTCTTTTTTATTTAATCTTTTGAATATGAATTTTTAAAAAATCCAGAAAAGCATATACTTTCGTTTCCTCTGAGAGCTTGTGACGGGTTGGGGCTTTATCTGTGCCTGGTTGTTCCTCTGGACTTGGCACACGGCCTCGTAGGATAGATCCCATAAAAATGGTTACTCGGGGGTAAATAAAAGGAGAACTGAATGGAGATCAGAGCCCCTGTTTCCTTTACCCCATGTTCTCTCCAGCACCAGCCCTGGCCCTGTGCGCGGCAGAAACACTATAAATATTTGGTGACTTGACAAATGATGGTTTTATAGGGACTGAAAGTGAAGACATTTTGAACAGCTCCTATATGTACTTTTTTATTCTGTCGTGGGCATGACTTAGACTTTTCATCGGCAAAGAATGCCTTCTTGCCTTTCCCCAAACCAACCCTTCCTTCTGTGCTCCTCCATCCCACTGAGGACCTCACCAAGCACACAAGCACCTAGGAACTGGGGGCCCATCTTTCCTCCCATCTCTTGTGCTGCATCTTACCTCCCATCTTGGCAATCTCAAGGTCATTGCTTCCTGAGAATTTATCCTAAGAGTTTATTTATGCTCTGTCCCCACTGCCATGGCTCTATTTCAAGGCCTCACTATGTCTGCTTTTAACTTTTATAAGAGCTTCTAATTTACCTGACCTCCCTGTGATCTGTCCTTCACAGAGTCTCACAATGTAACTCATTTGTCTAAAATCTGCTAACCAGTCTTCCTCAACTTCAAGAAAGGTCTTCATTGGGTCAGGGACTCTTTGAAAAGCTATGGCTGCTCTCACAAGAGTCTGTGGAAGTTTATGGGCTTGCAGATTAAATAAAGCTGGCCGAGATGATGAAGGTCTTTGTGCCATAGGCAGCATCTTTTCATGATGTGCTCCTGCCTGTCTCTTCAAGTTCAACTCCAACCACGTCTTCATCCTCTGTGCACATGTCCCTGAAATCCAGCTGGCCTACAGCAGTCTTTAGGGCACTGTGACTTTGCTTGATACCCTCTCCTGGAAACAGTCTTCCTGACCTCTCATAAGTACCCTTCTTCCCGAAGGACAAGAGCGCTGTGTGTCCCTGATGCCCTATTTGTAGTTTACCTTTGCACTGACCACATTATATTATAATTGCCAGTTTGCCATGCTGGGAAATCATTCTAAGGGCTGTAACTCTTCTGTGTTTGTAAGGAGGCTTCTGTGGAATCTGTGTAGCCTGTCAGGTAGTGATTGTGGAAACCATAAACGTAAGATGAACTACCTTTGTTTTTCACTCCTTGGACATCTTTCTTTTCTCTACCTCTCACTGCTGTGTTTGGAACTGTGCTACTTTTTGTGACACTTAGAAAATTTTTTAGATTATTCTGTGGATACAGTAAAGTACACGAGTGTATAGTTAATAAAGCTTTATATATCTTTATATCTCTCAGTATTTATATTTGTGTCAAAAGATGTCTGGTCAAAATAGGAAACATTTCTATCATTCTAGAAAGTTTGCTTTTGCTCCTTTCCTGTTAATAGTCCACTTTTAAAACTTCTGTCATCGTAAATTAGTTTTACCTGCTCTTAAACTTCATGTAAATGAAGAGTTATATATTTGACACCCTCAAAATATCCCGTCGAGTTCATGTGCGACTTTTATTTTGGTGATATTTCTTCGCACCCATCACTTTACGTCCTACCTTAAGCCACTTAATTAACACTTCCGTATTGGGGTCTAGAGATGTGTATCAACATCCTCTGTGCTCTGAAAATAATCCTATAATATTACCCGCCTACATATGATTGCTAGCGGCTATAATATGTTAAATTGAAAGAAGAGTCTATTAAACTTGTTACAGCTTAGCCACTTCATGAGGATCTCAAATTCCATTCCTGTCTCCTTCTTAAATCCTATACATAAAAATGTATCCTTCTTCCCCCTAGTAAGTCCTACTTCTGATCTGTAGATCTTTTTCTTAACATTTCCCTTCTCTTTGCATGTATGGGCGAGTCACCCTGCACATGGCCGGGCTGCCATGATGGATATTCTTTGGTGTAAGCTCAAACATAATTGTATTAGCATCATATTAGCATTTTGAGAGAAAGCCCACATAGGACATAAATAATCCATAATGGGATGCAGAATCAGAAGGCATGGCAGCCATAAATCACCGTAGCTCACCTAAGGAAGAACAAAGGGTTGGGGGCCAGAGAAGGAATGGCGACTCATCCACCTTGGATCCTCCATTGCTTATTTTCTACCTCATTTGACCCACCTTTTTCTTTCCTTTGCCTTTTCCTCTCAATAGGTCCTTTCTGTGTCTAACTTGCCCCACCCCCACTTCTCCCTCCATATGTCCATAATGCATAGGGTTGAGTTAATCGTACAAAAGAGGTTAGGAGTGAGGAGGGCAGTAAAGAATGTTCCAGACAGAAAGAAAGGTGTGTGCCGAGGGTTGAGAATTGCTGACGTGCTCTAGAAACTAAAAGAAAGGCTTAACCCCCGAGCTGGAGGAGGAGGTATGTAGTGAACACGGGTGTGGGGTGTGTATTGTGGCATGAACGTTTTGGCGAGCCCGTGTGCGCTTTCATGGTCGTGTGGTTTTGGACAGCTTGCTTTGTCTTTGTGACTCAGTTTCCTTTTCTCTTAAAAAACAAAAAACAAAAAACGATGGTAGTACCGACGCTGGCGGGTCTGTTGGGAGGATTAAGTGAGTTGGTACGTACATGGTGATTAGCATAGTGCCTGGCCCGTGATCAGCACTGTCACTTGTTTGCTGTACAAAACCAAGCCTTAAGAAAAACTTGAGGTCGCTTCCTAAAACCACTCAGTGAGAAGCTTATTCATAACTTACTTATTCGGCACAACTGGTGTGAATATTGATTCTGGAAGTGCCAAAGGGAATGATACTACGTGTATTTATGTTTCTGATACTGGAGTTTCAGGACGGTTCTGACATTTGAGACCCGAGCCACACCAAAGGCGAGGAAGGAGGCCCACAATACGGGAGGACGATTGGTAGAAATGACTTTTTCTCGTGTCCCGGACTCTCTTCGGAAGCCAGCTCTGAGGGCGGGACCCGTGGAGTCTGGGCTTCTAGAAAAGAGATGCTTGTCGAACCAGTGATGTGAGGTATGTCAAGAGGGGACATTAGGTCAGATTACATCTGCCCTTCTGGGGACGGGGGAAAGGGCTGGACGGCAGGGCGGAAAAGAGGGGCTTATAAAGAAGAAGGCAGATGCAGGGAGGAGAATTTGACGTAGGTGGTGGAGGGGATTACAGTTTGGTCAGAGAAGGACGCGCCATCTGCTCGCCCCACTGCCTGGCTCTCCCTGCGCCGCTGCCCACAGAGACCCCCCTTCTTCTGCTGCCATCGCGCCCTGCGGCCACAGTGATGCTCACAAGCCCCACCACTAATCACCCCCTTTTAGCATTCACATCTCCCCTGGCTCTATGTTACACGGGAAGGAATAGAATGGCCTCCCCACTTGTCCCCACCCTGGCTCCTGGGAACGTCTCCTTCAGCCGAGCCCAACTATTTTCATCTGGAACATCCCTCAGGTCTCTTCCTCCACCCACCTTCTTTACCAGATTTTTCCCCCATTCGTGCTCCTCTGTCTGCTTGGGCGCCCCTTCTTAGGAATACGCTCCCGGCCCTCGGGCTTTGGGGAGCTGCTTCCTAAGACGGTGCATTCGGGACACTGTGCGGAATCTTCCAGTCATCTTGCTTCCCGGCCTATCATCTTCACAGAGCAGGGTCTAGGTCCGATGTGTCACTGTCACATGCACGTGGGACACGTCACGTGTCGCGTGCATACACATATTCCCAGGACTGATGGAATTCTCTGAAGTTGAGCTTTGTGTCTAGCGCCTGTGCTGCTAATAAGGCCGGAGTAAATGTTTCCCGAGACTGGTCTGGCTAGTCGTGGATGCCCGCGAGACTGTACCAAAGGGCAGCGAAGCGTGCAGGACACATCACGTCGTAAGTACCTTTACTAATATAAAGGTCGCGCTAGGTCAGTAAAACATCAGGGGTCTACACATTGTTCTGAAAATCAGGTCCGGGAATACGCTTGCCAGGTGCCGAGCCTGTTTGTGCGAATTCTGCGTAGCGTTCATCATTATCTCCATGTTTTCATCCGAGGAATTGGAACCCTGGAGACGTGGTCTGACCTTCAAGGAGGGGCAGAGGCAGGATTCCTATCTAAGCACGTTCACTGATGTGAAAGGAGGGGTCACCCATCGGAGGGTCCTTGGTGATGGACGGGACGTGCCATCCCCTTAGCGCTTTGTTAGCCTCATCCAGTGCCTGGAGAACTTAACCTATGTTTCTAGCTTCACTCTGAGGAGTTCCTCCAGTTATCCCTGTGATGGAGAAGGGGGGGTGCACACAGAGAGAGAGAGAGGAAGTATATGCCCATAAATCTCAGAAGACAAGAAAGTCTCCAGCTACATCCCCCTGAAGTACAATAACGTGTAATATTATAATAACGTATTATAAATAAATGAGTCTGGGGAGATGACTTCCCCAGCCTCCCCAGAGCTATGCACTACCTTTAGCTTCCACAGCAAGTTTGTGTCCTTAGGCACCTTAGTCCTTAAACCAAGTTTTCCGGTGCTCTATGCTCTGACAGTCCCCCAGTGAAGACCACTGTGGAGAGCGGCCTCCAACAACGAATACTATCACAACTCTTCCAAAAAGCTTTAGCCTCTAGGTTTGGGAAATACTTTGATGCCATTTGTGAATTTGGATTATTTCACTGTACATTTTTTTTCCTAAATCACTTTACTATGCTATTAAATTTTCTCCCTCAAAGAAGAGAGACCACGCTTTATCTTTTGTAGTCCAAAGTGGGATTTGCAACCAGGGGTTTCATTTATTTTTATTTATTTTATTTTGAGGGGGGAATTCATTTAGAGAAAAGAAGTCATCCGTGTTTAAACTTGCCTCCTTATCTTCCTATGATGCATTTTAAATTCATAGGGAACATTGAAAAGGCAAATAAACTATCTACTTGTGCCTCCGTGCTCACGTGAAGGAGGGCTTGTCTTCCACTCCATCTCTCTGCTCTGCTCTTCTCTCTCTCAAGTCTAGTAAATTATGTTTTCCCAAGTGCTCAGTAATCCCGAATTTAATAACATATTACCGTTCAGTGTCATGACCCAGAAGATGCTTTGTAGCAATTCTAATTCTTGGGTTCTTCATTTGGTGACCCTCGAGTGTTCATTGGTGTTTTGCACTTTGTATGAAATAAGCAAAAGTAGTAGGTCTATATCTCAAGTAGCTAATTATTTAAGTAAGAAGAGACTTCCCAGGTGATGTAATTAAAGAAAAATACAGAGCATTGGGTTACCAGGTACTGGATTGACTGATACGTAGAAAAGTGAACAGAAGGTAGGTTAAGGCTAGGACTAGTTTAGGCCAAGATAGATGGAGAAGAGTTTGTAGGTTAAATGGGCTCAAAGTGAATTTCAGTGGATGCAGAGAAATTGAGCATGTACCTTAGTGTGTCTGTGGGTGTGGAGAAGATTCAACTGAAGACACTTTTGTTTCTTAAAGATTTTGTTGATGAGAGAGAGAGGAAGCCGCTAAGCACGCTTAAGTTGGGGGACAGAGGGAGAGAGAGCAGACCACCCGATGAGCACCGAGCCCAATTCAAGGCTCCATCTCACCACCCTGAGATCATGACCTGAGTCAAACCAAGAATCAGATGTTTAACAAACTGAGCCACCCAGGCGTTCTGAGACTTTTTTTTTTTTTAGAAGAATGAGTATCACTTGGGGAACTAGGAAGGAAAAGTTCCAAATTTAATCCCCTCCAAATTCCTTTCTTCTCTTTCAGAAAAATTGAGGTGATCTTTTACATCATCAGAATACTTCACTGATCCTGTTTCCTTAGTCCCAATTGGGTATAGATCTGCCCCTTAGTTGAGCCTTGCTAGTCAGGCCATCACTCATCTCTCTAGTGACCTTCTCATCATTCAAAGTCTATTTGTACAGGGCACTTGGGTGACTCAGTCAGTTAAGCATCTGCCTTTGGCATGGGTCGTGATCTTGGGGTGCTGGGATTGAGCCCTGGATTGGGCTCCATGCTCAGCAGGGAGTCTGCTTCTCCCTCTCCCTATGCCCCTCCCCGCTGGTCATGCTCTCCATCTCTCTCAAATAAATAAATGAATAAATAATCTTTAAAAAAGAAAAAAGTCCATCTGTTTGCCCCCCACTTACAGAAAGCCATGTACCCCCACAAATGGATTGAAGAACAAGGCAGAGAGTACTTACTCTTTGGCTTGTGTGTACCCGTGTATTTGCACACGTGTGCACACAGACCCAGATGCAGTTGCACAGACATCAGCGGTGTCCGTGTCTCATTTACAGTTAGGATATGCAAACGAGTTTGCTGTCCAACTGGAGCAATTGGAATTGGAGCAGCATTTGGAAGCCGGCAGGTCATCCCAGAGAGTTGTAACACGTATGCTGGAGAGATTTCAAAATGGTCTTAGCCTTCAGGTGAATACATTTGCAGAAGTTTACAAATTTCCTTTCCTTCATAGCTACTTTAATTGGCACACATTGGATTTCAAAGCATCTCATTTTGATTAGGGAGAAAAAAATCACAAAGGGAATGTGGGTAGCCAGACGCCTTTATGGAACAATTAGAGCATCAGAGAGCCTGTGTGTGCATGCATGTGCATATATACCAATGGGTGTGTATATTATCCATATTGAGGCCCATATATGCTGCTATTACTCTCTATTGTGTTACATAAAGAGCATCTTCAGTCAATTTGTGGAGCAAATTTAAAATTGCAATTTTTTTTACTTTACGTTGCTATTCTATGAAAATGTTAGTGCTGAGGCCGATGAGAATTTTCTAACCCTTACGTTGCATGTTCATACTTAGGCATGAAACAGCGCTCAGCTGGGTTAGCATTCTCAGGACTCTGCTGCACAGAGAGGGTGGTCCAGGTTAACTTCTCCTTTCTTTCCAGCTGTGCAGATCTATATCATAAATTCCTTCTTCTGTTTGCCCTACGATTGCTGACATCTAAGTTAGATGGCCGCTGGTTCTGGAAGGAGAGCTTTGTGACTCTTTGAAGGTGGGGAGGACTGAATCTGAGAACCAGTGATCTAACAGGCTGGCTGAAATCAAGATCAGTCCCAACAGGTGGCAGATTATGGAAAGGGAGCTGGTTAGAGAGGTAAAGGTCTGATGGGTTAGGCAAGGCAGGCTTGATCCTGGTCCTGAGGCACCTGTGAGCCTGAGTTTCTAGCAAGTACTGAG
Source organism: Procyon lotor (assembly GCA_028646535.1). NCBI lineage: Eukaryota > Metazoa > Chordata > Mammalia > Carnivora > Procyonidae > Procyon > Procyon lotor. Next base: position 164,578,146 of record CM053605.1, read on the forward strand.
TTTAGCGATGCCTCTTTCTTCTTGACAACTCACATCTTTCCTTCTCCGTGGGCTTCAGAAAAGGGCCCCTTCAGTCTAATAGGGCCCCAGCTGACCAAACCAGAGTGTTAGTCCTAGGAGACAAGATGGTGGCTCCATCTACCCAGAAGCATTCAGTAATTGTGACAAATTATACTATGAATTCAATTCCCAGCCATCTGGGGGGATTAAGTGTGGATTAAGACCTGTGTGTAATATGTTTCATCCAAGTCAATATTTATAAGCTCAGCCCATTCCCAGAGCAGAGGCAAAGAGGCCTACTTCCTAGAGCTTGAATTTGAATCACAAACAAATTATACATGTGATTTATAGCCTTGCTTGGAATTTTTATAGTAATCTACTGTGTATATGAACCCTACTGAAACTAGCAATGTTTGTAAACTTGAATTTTAATTCCCTTGTTTAATAAAGTATGAAAAAGGGGCAGAACTATGAGATTTAGAAATTAGGAAAAGACGGGCCTCATAGATCTGTCCAAAAAGAGGCCTAAGGGGAGTAGTATTTCACCTGTTTTGAAGGTGAAAACCTATTTTGAAGCTGTATATCATACACATCCCATTTTAAAAGATATTTAATAATAAGTTAGTGCATAATTTTAAAATGCTCGTCTGTCACTAGAAGCATTCCAGTTTTGTATTTTTTATTTTGGCCAGGAAATCATTTGAAAAAAATCTGGTGTATAATGATACTAACATTTGGAAGGAAGAAATCATGTGTTTTTATCAGAAATTGTGTGACTAGCAAGCAGCTGTTTGGTGTATAAAAGAGAGAAAGGACTTTATTGTTCCAGATTGCTTTTGAAATGTTATGTGTGACCTTCAAAGATAGCAGTTGGTCATTGTAATAACTCTGAAAGATAATAAAAAAATAAAACACTTGTGCCTTAGGAGTGTGTAAGTTTTGTTTTAGTGAAAACTTCTTTTTATGCATGATTACATTTTTTAAAGATTTATTTATTTGAGTGAGAGAGAGAGAGAGAGTGAGCAGAAGGGGCAGAGAGAGAGGGAAAGAGAATACCGGGCTGATTCCATGCTGAGCACAGAGCCTGACCTGAGGCTTGATCTCACGATTCTGAGATCACGACCTGAGCCAAAACCAAGACCTGGACATGCGTCTGACTGTGCCCTTTCATGATTACATTTTGCCTTAGTGATCAGTGCCTGTAAAACAGACAGGTTATTAAGAATATAACTAATCCAATCTAAGTCTTTCCTAACTACCGCCACTGCCACCTCTGATGTTATTTTCACTACATCAGAGTCACAGAACCCTGAGATGATCAATCCGATCTCCTAACACTGATTTTAATTTCTTAGCGGTGAGCAGAGATCAAGACATTCTAACCACTTGTAAATTACCATTATTTTTCTACTTTAATAAGTGGAGCGACATTCGTAGGGCCAAAATTATTTTGTCTCTCTATTAATGCCTGTATAAATTTTTTGTTTGATAGTGAGGAGAAACATAAAGCTGTATTTCTTCGTGGTCAAACATAGTTCTACCAGTGTTTTAAAGCACAAGTATATAGTTTGCAGAGAAAAAAAATGAGAGAACTTTTTAATCTGGGCGAATTATATGTATAGACAGCTCCTGCATAAAAGCAGACCCTAAGTATCATAATAAAGGTAGAATACATCTCTTAGAATAGCGTCCTTCAACTCTAAAGTGGATTGGACATTGCTCCTTTAGGCTGCTTCAGAGATATACATTTCCCATCTTGTAATTTCTCACCTCCTACCCTGTGCGGCCTTCATGACTGTCAATATTTCTCCAGACGACAAGCACTTTGAGGGGAGGGATGACACCAGCCTTCCCACGTGTCTCAGTGTACCATGCTGTGCCAAATATCTGCAGAAAAATGAACCAGAGAATAATAAACACATTTGGTAATGAGCCCCCGAAATATGGCGGGAGGTACTTCTTAAATGGGGGGAGTGAGTTAGTTAATAACAGACTGTTTTGGGCCCAAATCAATAACATATTTTCTTTGCCAAGCGCACACCATGCTTTATCTGAGTCTCGTGCGTTTATTTTTTGCCTTCAAAGAGTAAACGAAGTCACAGAGTTCAGTTGTCTTATGATGTCTGTTGAGTGTTATGTGGAGGCATGCAATTTGCAGATAACTAAGAAATTTGCATATTTAAGGAAGGTATGCAGACAACATACCTTTCCGTTGAGAGGAGAACATAGGGTTATCTCAACGGATAGCACCTTCCCCAAAGAGATGCTGGGCAACATTCACATAAGCTCATAACTACTGTACGTGTGTATGGAGACTTGCCATGAGGCAAGAGACAGCCTTGCTCTCCAACGTGCATCGTTATCCCTTCCAGTCTTATTAGGAAACATTTGACACATAAGGATATTTTAAATAATAGACTCTCTATTACTTGTATATAAAAGCATTTTTTTATTCCTGAAAAGTCCTTAAAATGGCGACTTGCGCGTAACACAGACTCTCAATAATTAATTGGGGGAAGGAATGAATTAATGAAGAATATGTATTACTGATAACAGCTGAAAATCCTCATTCTGATTCTTAAAAAGTTACAGTATGCGTTGCAGTCTTTCAGCATAGAGCTAACTGCTGTTTCCATATTAACCTGATGACATATAGAGGCAGACCAGCAGTATAAACTAGAATTTGGATACACGTTTTTCTGACCTTCTGAGCAAGGGTTAGGAATTGTACTTCCCATGTGTAGGTGAGGGAACTGAGGCTCCAGGAGGTAAAATGACTTTTTCAAGTCGATATTCCAGTAAGTGGTAGTCTCTGGGTTTGAACTCAGGCCATCCTGACCAAACCTTGAACTTGTTCTTCGACATCGTACTACTAAAACGATTAGAATGATTTCTCGTTGAAAACTTAAGTCGTGGCCCTTTGTTATTGCATACGTTTGAATTTTATAATCTTTGCACTTAATATAGGTGCTGCTCTTCGAGTTTTGCTTAGTAAGGGAATCCCAGATGTAGGCTTCAGCCACAGAAGGACGTACATGTTTAATATATCGTTCATATTTGTCTTTCCAATGCCCGCAAATCAGAAACACAGATTCTACACTGTGCCAACTCACTTCCAGAGATCATCATAAAAAAGCATCAGTTTGCAAAAATAATTAGTCGCATTTGTACGTGACTTAAACACGACCTTTATATTTAACCCACATGGCTATTGCCTGGGGGGGGGGGGCGATACTTATTTTTATTGCAGGAACCCTCGAAGACCATACATTTCTTCCTTTCTGATTCCAGTTCCGTCTGACTTATTTCATCCGGTTGTACAGTGAAATCCGTCGCAGTCTGCAGAAGTAGCAGACTCCTAAATTTGTCAAGCTATGCAAACCAGAAGCTTTGGGGGGGATAATTTAAGTTTCACATTCTGCAGAGAAAACCAAAAAGATGGGCTGCGGCACATCATGGGATTTCTTGGTTCCTCGAGGCAGACCGAACGACCTCTGGTCGTAAGAGGTGGCATTCTGAGGTCCTGCTCTCCGTTTCCCGTTCACACACAGCAACTGGTGGCAACTAAAAATAATGAGCTGTGCCACCAGCTGAGAATCTGGTCACATTTGGCTCGTGGACAGCGTGCACGAATAAGATTGAGGATGCCTTGCTCGGTTTCCTCCCTCCAGCCCACTCATCAGCCAGTTTGCTGCCGTTTGGAAGCTATTGCAAAGTCGTTAACAGGCGGGCCCGGGAGAGCCGCAGTGCAGCTCACCTCTGTGTGGGCAGAACGGGGCTGCATGTGAGCACCAATGGGAGCAGGCTGTTCCCCGGACCGGGGCCCCAGGAGCCCTGTCAGTCAGCCGCCGTACAATAGCACGTGCAGCCACCGGCTCCGGATCCACCCAGAGGCTTAGCTGAACTCCAGCTGCTGAATGAGAATGAGTTTGAAGCTTTCTGCACGATCATGGAACCGAGCCTCAGCTCAGTGATGCATCCGGAGGTAAACTGTCACCTGAGTCAGGGCTCTAAATAATGCATTTCCTGGGGACCACGGTTGTAGCAGAAGAGAATGCTGGAACCCGGCGCAGGATTGCTGTCTGAGATGGAAAGATGTCTCACTATCATTTTATCAAGTGCTGTAAGTAAGCTGGATGTTTTGCTCCTGTGGTTGTGTTCCTGAGATAGGATCGAGGCAGATGCCCAAATTCAGGCGGGTCTTCTGGTATACCACGTCCGGAGGCGCGACAGAGGACGGTGACTTGGAGAGGTGTTTTGCATGCTTAAATGTGTTTGCTCTTAATTTCAGGTGGGGTGGCTATTCCAGTCTGATCCAAATGCTGATAGTGTAGAAATCTTTAAAACTCGATCTTTTTAAGAAAAAAAAAACACACACACACACACAATAATAAAAAAATAGCAACTGGTAAAAAGGAATGTGAGAAGGGTATTTTTGGGTATCTGCATACATGAATATAGTGCTTGTTTAAAAACTTAGCTCATGAATGTATGGCTGAGACCATTTAGTCACTGTTTTACTCTCAAGTTTGACTGCTTCTGCCCGCACCCAGTGCTCATCTTGTAAGCTTGGTCTTTCCGATTATCCTTGACTGTAAACTTTTGTCCTTGCATCATTCACCTTGAAGTGTTCAGGGACTCGAGTGGCATCCGTATTAGATGCTGTACACTGATGCTAGTGTGGTGAAAAGGAGTTTGTCCCTGGCTTTCTGATCAGTCCATAAAGGATTTCTTCAGTGCCTGATTTTTTAAGCATTTTCTGAGCTAGATAAAAGCTGCCTTCTCCGGATGGTAATCATGAAGGAGACATGTTTGTAGCAAAAATGGCTTGCTGCATATACATGTGGCACTTCTGAAAACTTCTGCGCATATATGTCATTGTCTTAAAGCGACAGATGACATTAGTAGAGAATGCTTTTCCCTGAGGATGAAGGTTTTGTTGGCCAAGGAATTACAATGTTCCATTTAAAGTAACGTTGTGAAGGGAATACATTTGAATGGATCTTGAGTTTTGCTCGAAAGGGGAGTGAAAAAAATCGTGATAATTGAGAAGGAGAAATCTTTTTCTTTCTTTTGTCTTTTGTGGGGGGAAATGTACTACGTGGGAGTGAAACACCTGTGATGAATGGAAATGAAAATGCTTTACTCTTCACCACGCTCTGGGCTTGCTGGACAATTTTAATTCCAAAAGGAATTCGTTGATCAGTTTGTAAGTTGGAAAATTAACTCTTTAACAAAACTTGGGAATGTGCAGTATGTTTAAGAATTATGAGAAAAGGGTGTTTTTGTTTGTTTGTTTGAATCCCTGAAATCTTGGGGTTATTGCCTTGGTGAAATTCTGGAGGAGAGCACTCTTGGCAGGCTTTTGTGCCGCCCCTCCCGTCTGCCGGCCCTAGCGGAATGTCATGATTTCTCCTTCCTGTGCCTCTGCAGAGGTGGTTCCCGAAGCCCTCTGCACCATTTCTGCAAGGAATCGGGGTGCTCATTAGGCAGAGTGAACACACCTGCTGGAAGGCAGCCGCAGAACCTGGGCGAATCACAGAAGGACAGAGTGAAAGGACTCCTGGAGATTCAGGGAGCAGTTGGCCACCAAGCAGAACAGGAGACTGCCCGTAGCTGCCTTAAATTTCTTTTGTTACAGCTGAATGATCTGAGCTTGAATTTCAGGAAACTCAAGGAAGTGATGATGTCTGCCCCAGTGGGAGCATTTGAGTTAATCCTTGCAAT
>CM053605.1:164584372-164617777 GCA_028646535.1 Procyon lotor
ATTCTAGAATGTCGTCAAATGTCGTCAAATGCTAATGAACAACCAGAATAAAATTTCCCAGCTCTGCTTCCCTCCCCTCCTCCCCGCTCCCCCTTATATATATTAAATATCTGGCTGTAGAGAGTCATTGTCTCTTATTCTCTCTTTTCCTTGAGCCTTTGTGGAACATTTGCGACTGTCGTATAATCATCTTGTTGGCCCTGGACAAGTCACAGCCTCCCTCAACTTTGTCTTCTTTTCTTGCAAAAGAGAGATGGTCTGGTCTGGTGGTTGTGAGAATAAAACTTTGCAAAGCATCAAGTGATCCAGAAATGGAAACTGCCTGGTCACAATGTGGCATCCTTTCAAAGGAGTTGGGCACCTCCCCAAAGATGAAACAGCTATGCCCTTTCTGAGTGATCTTTTCAGACACGGCAATATGATCAGCCACATTTGGGGCTTGCATAGTTCCTTTGACTTGCTGGAGACTTCCATCATAAACACCTGAAGAGAAGAACATGCAAACACTTCTCTGAATCTATGAGTTTGATTCTCAAATTCTCAGTGTTCTAATGTTCATTTTCTGCCAATAGTAAAATTTGAATCTAGCGGTAGATAAATGAGCTTGTACATTCCCGTTACAAGGGTTTTAGATAGTGTTTCTAAGGAATATCAGGTTGAAAGAAAGTGAAGATTGTTTCAGGTTCAGGACAGATAATTCAGTCTGTTAATCACTGTGTTAATAAGACAGAGACCACAACAGCAACAATTCTGTCCATGGTTCTGAATTGCCAAGAGAAAAATCTGTTTCATTGTTCAACCACTATTTTGTCTCTTAAAAATGGATGCTACCAATCCCTAGGAAAAGTGTTTAGCAATATATTGGTGGAGATAATCACTGTGTCACATAAACAGCTGATAGTCTATATAGGTTCTGTTACATTAGATAAGCAGAATCATCGGGATAAAACGATTTTATTAGGGTGTGCTGAATGACACGGAATGGCTTTCTGCCAGAATTCAACACACCAAGTTTAGTTGGCGTTATTCAATGATGGAACTTTAATGCATTCATAGAACTTTTAGGCCGTTGGTGCAGATTTAAAAAAAAGAAGAAAGGATGGTGTTTGCTAATAATTAAGTTGCACAAAACCGTGCATCTAGCTCTAATTATATGATTTATTTTATGACCATGCATTGTTGAGTAGGACATCAACTCTCTTTGCTTCTCTCCCTGTCTGTGAGCTGGCCTTTGCCATTTGCACGCCAAGCTCAAAGAGGAATGGTTGAGTTTCTGCCTTCTGTGTGGGGCAATAGGGAATCAAGTGAGCTCTCTCGTGCTGCTGTATTGTTGGAATAATGGTCCTAGTGACGTTCTCACTGTGTTTCTTGCAGGTTGCTTTCAGCTATGTAATGTTTTCCGAACCCATGAAATGGAAATTGACCAGTGCTTGCTGGAGTCCCTTCCCCTTGGCCAGCGGCAGCGGCTGGTGAAGCGCATGCGCTGTGAGCAGATCAAAGCCTACTATGAGAGAGAGAAGGCTTTTCAGAAGCAGGAAGGATTCCTGAAAAAGCTGAAGCATGGGAAGAATCAAAAAGTTCACTTTAACCTTGCCGACATGATACAGGATGCAATTATCCACCACGATGACAAAGAAGGTACATGACACAAAAGTTTTCTGATGTGGATTTTCATGGTTTTTGTTTGTTGTTTCCTGGTGGGGAGATGAAAGATGGTATTTCTTTTAAATGTTAGGGGCTTTTTTTTAAAAAAAAAAAATCTGAAATAGTCAAGGAAAAATCCGCTTTCGAAAGAACATAGTTAAAACTTCCAAGTCTAGTACAGATGAGCAAAATGCAAAATTTTGGTAAAATGATTGTAATATTTTTTAAAGAATTATCTACCCAGAAAGCATGTGATTTCCTTATAAATTGTTCATTCACATTTTTAATGAAATTTTTTTTCCCAATGAAATTGTTTCCTTTGATGATGAGATTGTGTTGCAAAAGTCATTATTATCTCATTTTGAATTCATGGATAGAAATATCATAGGAATAGGAATTAGCTACCTTTTTATTATTCTCTTCCTACTTGGAGCTCTTCATTTCATGGCCATCCCCTCTGCAGGGCTGTAAGTACCTTCAGGGAAGGCAATGCTCCCAGCCCTTTCCACTGCCCCCTCCCCCACCTCCCAGTACCTTCCAGCAGTGTTGAGTGAAAGAGGAAAGCCATAGGTCTATGTTCACCAGGCAGTAATTGTTGGAACATGCCTCAGTTAAATTGCAGGCAGATATAAGCCCTATATCCATATAAAAGTCATGCAACCACAAAGAGATCATTCACAAAGTTTTAAAATCTCTTATGTAAATATTGACAGGACAAATAATGCCTGAATTAGGGTTAAAAAAATTAAGAATAGTAAAATCATAAACCAGAGACCAAGAGGAACTATTTAATATATGTATAATATAGAATATGTGTAATAATATATAGTCTATATCATAACATTTGGTGAGAACACTGAAGTCATAAAACTGGAATTAATCCTGATATAGGTATGTCACTTGGGCAATCAAGAGCAGGAGATATGAATCCTGTCTTCAGAAAACCTCTAATCCAAGTAGAGGGGAGGGAAAAAGTCCTCGTAAGAAAGTAGAAAAGAGTTAGTAGAAGTGAAGTCTGGTATGAACGGGAAGAGTTGGGCAGTAGAATGTGATTTTTGAGGGGCTCTGAAGGAAGGTTCATCAGTAAAGAGGAAGCCACACGTAGGCAGTGCGGTGACCAGACCCCATCGTGAGTGCCAGCATGGAGATCTATCTGAAGGGAGCGGAAGTGAGAAGGGGGGCTGCCAAGCTGGTATTAGGGAAATATGATTATTGTGGATACTTCAGGCCCTACTTTTGAAGTAGAATACAACGGGATCCACTCTATGTTCCTCAGAAGAAAATACATATGCCGCAAATAGTGTTGAGCAAAGATTGGTCAGGGATGTGTATCTGAGACAGGGATAGAAGGATAAGGATAAGAGCTAGAAGCAAAGACACCAACTAAAAATCCAATGATGGCATTTCCATGTTAGATTGAACTGGCTTGAGATACTGGCCGTGGGGATTGGAAGGAAAGAATGAACCCAGCAGCCATATTCCATAGGAAAAAATGCCTGCATTTATCAAATATTGTGTTTTTGTTATGGGCCAGGCAGCTGTAAATGAGGAAGACCAAATCTCTGTCTCTGTGATGCCCCACTGTCTGGTGTGTGACCATAAACAATAAGATAAAGTTGGATGTGTAGTATGGGGGTAATGGAAGGAAGGAAGGAAGGAGGAAGACCCCCCAGGAGGGAGGTGTGGGGAGTTAGGCCAACGGATATCTGAGGAGGAGCCTTTCAGGTGAGTCCAGAGCTATGAAGGAATCGCCCCAGCCTGTGGGAGGAACCAGTGTGAAAAAATGGGGTGGATGGAAGGCAATAAGCCAGCATGGAGGGGCGGGCAGGGTCACGGGAAGGATTCCAGCTTTTGTGCTCAGTGAGTCCTGAAGCCGTTGTGGGGTCTTGAGCAGAAGGCAGAGCTAGTATCACCTGTGACTTAGCACGCCCAGCCTGGCTACCGCATTGTGACTTGAATGAAGAATTGTGAGGACAGAGCAGGGAAGCTCTGTCAGGAAGCTGGGCACACAATGATGGCGGCTTGGACCAACGCCGAGTGAGGGCATGGTGAGAAACAGTCCACTGGACATGTACTTTCAGGATAGAGCTGACAGAAAATGCTGATGGGTGTGTGATGGGGAGTATATCAGTTTCTACTGCTGCCATAATGAGTGGCCACTCCTATAGTGTGTAGTTGCAAAGGGTGTAAGTGTATCCTCTTAGAGTTGTGGTCAGAAGTCTGGGGTGGGTCCCACTGGCCTGAAATCCAGCTATCATCAGGCTGTGATGCTTTCTGGAGGTTCTAGGTGAGGATTGCTTTCCTTGACTTGTCCATTTTCTGGAGGCCATAACTTTCCCTCAATCCTAGCGGCTCCTCTGTCTTCAGAGTTGGCAAGTGTTGATGGAGTGTCCCTCTTTTGTTCGGAATTTCTCCTGCTTCTTTTTCTGTCCTTGCATCGCTCTGGACAAATCTTTTGCCTTCTTCTTCCACCTGAAAAAGCTCATGTGATTTAGGGGCAAAGACTTGGATTATCTTGGATAATCTCCCTATTTTAAGGTCAGCTCATGAGCTGCCTTAATTCCTTTCCCCAGGCACTGTAACGTAGTGTCAGAGGCATGACACCAAGGGCGAAATTATGGAATCCAGATCACACAGACTTTGTTCTGGCCCAAACAACCAGGAGAATAAAATGTTATCAGCAAAGATAAGGATGCCGCTAGGAGGTCAGATTAGGAGGGGGCGTCATGTTGGCTGGAGATACAAATTGGAGACAGATGAGCATATGGAATATGGGCATCAAAAGCCCAAAGACTATATATCACTTAGGGAATGAGAGTAGATAAAAGTACAAAAAGCTCAAGAGTAGATAAAAATACAAAAAAAAAAAATATTAGGGAGCTCCAATATTAAGAATTCAGAAATGAGGTAGAACTACCAGGAGTGACAAAGAAAGGAGGCACATGAGGTGGGGGAGCCGTGCTGGGACCTAAATGATGAGCACTTTGCAGGGAGGACAATGTCTGACTACCAAACACTGCTGCTCAGTCATGGGGTGGAGACAGAATCGAACCTCTGCATTTAGAAGTACGAAAGGTATCAGTTTTAGTGAATTGTTGGGAGCAAAAATCTAGTGGATAAGGATGGAGACGGAGTGGGCAAACACCAATGAACACTGGCAATATGGAGCCCTCTTGAAGGGAGTTTTAGGTAAAGAGGGGAAATGCTAAGGTAGCTACCTAGGGAAAAGAAATGAAGGGACATTTTTCAATCACGGGAGAAATAATAGCATGTGTGTATGTGGAAATAAATCATGTGTCTGGAGGGAAGAACTGCTGACACAGAAGTAAGGGAGGAAAGTCACTGGAGCACGGGCTTTGAGCGTGTACATGCCCATGAGGTCTGGTCCTCAACTGGAGTGTTTGGTCTCACTCATTTTACCTGTGGTTCCAGTACCTTGGCTCTGGCCATGGAGATTCTGTTCAAACAGAGTCGTTTTCCAGCATGCCTCCAGGGCTGTGCTGTGCGGACAGGGTTGAGGACCTCCCTCCAGGGGCCATGGGAGAAGAGATGGGGTCAAATGGCGGATGAGTGTGGTGATGGGAACTTAATGGGGGCTCTCTTACGCCTCCAGCACTTACTGATGATGGAACCTTGGCTGTCAGAAAAGAGGGAGGATGGGGAGGAGGGATTGCAGCTCTGGGAAAGAGGAGAACATGTACATGTGGGAAAATAAATGGACCAGGGCAATCTGGTGTGAGAAAAATGACTTACCAATAGAACGAGATGTAAAAAACAGAAACAGAAGGACCACATGGGATGCAGAGTTTTCAGAAGTGGGTTGGGGCTCAGTGGGGAGCCTGCTTCTCCCTCTCCCTCTGCCACAAATAAATAAAAATCTTCGGTTTTTACTTGATATTCTTTTTTTAAATTTAATTTTATTTTCTCAGTGTTCCAATAAAAACCTTTAAAAAAAAGGATGGGGGTTGGCATGGCCTCTCTGCCTGTGGGATCTTATTCTAAGCTGTTTGCTTTTCTACCCTAAAATTTTCCTCTAGCTGTAGAGTATAGTTTGTCCCCACTTGATCCTCACACATTCCACATGTATACACAGATACCATTTTGTACAGAATATAATCTCACCTCATCAACAGGCACTCAGATTTTTTGCCTACTTGAGGTCACTTATTAACCGCTAATGCCTGGCCAGGCCACGTCAACACCTATTTTTCAATGGAGTCCATGAGTGCAGTTTGTACAGCAGGTTGTGTGTGTGAATGTTGATATAAAGACCCCAAAATCTAAGAAAGCTGTTAGATTTGATTTTTCAACCCAGAAGAAGCAAGGAGTAATTTTTTGTTTGAATAGTCCATGAGTATCTATGAGTTGGGTTTAATTTTTTAAATTTTTTATATTTTTAAAGATTTTTGTTTGTTTGTTTAGAGAGCGCATGTAAGTGGAGGGGGAGGGGCAGAGGGAGAGGGAGAGAGAGAATCTCAAACAGACTCCAAGCTGAGCACAGAGCCCAACGTGGGGCTTGATCTCACAACCCTGGGGTCATCATGACCTAAGAAATCAAGAGTTGGACACTTAACTTACTGAGCCACCCAGGCACCCCCTTGAGTTGGGTTTTATTGAAGAAATTACTGTTCGAATTGCAATGGAGAGAATGAATTGGTCAGTAATGTTCCCCATTTTGCTTGGTGTAATGACCGATACAAGGTATTTAAAGTGATAGGGACAATAGGAAGCAGAAGAAAAAAGTTGCACACACGCACGCGCACACAGACACACATACAAATGTTCATTACACTCTTGCAATGCACAACAAATTATAATAAACCCTTGCTATATACGATCTTGCTTATTCTTTATGACAGGAATTACACACAAAAAAATTTCAAAAGATTCTTAGAGAAAATGTCTTCAGAAGGACACCTTCTATAACTCTTTTGCTTCTAGGAAATAGTTTCTATTACTAATGGAAGCAAAGATCACGTTCAATAACTAAGGTCAGCATGAGCATCAAATGATGAAGAAATAATCCAGTGACTCTTAGAACTCAACACAAGAGTTTGAATTTCTAATCAATTAATTTTTTAAAGATTTTTATTTATTTGAGAGAGAGAGAGTAAACAAGCAAGTAGGAGCAGAGGGGAGGGGCAGAGGGGGAAGCAGGCTCTCCACTGAGCAGAGAGCACAAAGCATGGCCGATCCCAGGACTCTGAGATCATGACCTGAGCTGAAGGCAGAAGCTTAACTGACTGAGCCATCCAGGCACCCCAATTTCTAATCAATTATTAAAATTTTAAGTACATTATTATGATGTTAAATTAAGATATTTATCGACTGAGGAACCTTAGCCTGAGTTGTCTTAACAAATGCTGTAGACTGAGGACTTCAAAAACAAGCATTTATTTCTCAGGGTTCTAGAATCTGGATATCCAAGGTGAAGATGTCACTAGATTTGGTTGCTAGTGAGAGTACTCTTCCTGGCCACCTGCTGGTAGATAGCCACCTTCTCCTTGTATCCTCATATGGTAGAGAGCGGACTCTGGTCTCTTCTTCTTGTAAAGGTACTAATCCCATCATGGAGGCTACACCCTGGTGATTTCAGCTAGTCCTAATTTCTTCCCAAAGCCCCCAACTCCTAATATCATCACACTGAGGTTTAGAGCTTCAATATATGGATTTGGGAAGGGCACAAAAATTCAGTCCATAACAGATGACATACTACTTCTATGATTGGAGCTGACCTAAGTATGAACAAATGAAATACTGCTTTTTTTTGTGTCTCTCATCTACTTTGGAAACTCCCATGTGAGTACCAATAGGCCTCACTATTTCAGAGGAAAAGTTTTAATTTCTTGCAAGTTTAAAAATTTAATTGCATTGAAAAGGCAAGCAGTCTCTTGAGAGGCATTATACTCTCTCTAGCTGATGTTTAACTTCTGGAAAAGTATCCAGGAAAAAGCGTTCATTTCATTATGGTTATCCTATTTTCATTTATCCTTTAACTACACAAATTGTGAAATGTATTTATAAAATTTTATATTTTATATATAAATTTAATATATTATATATATAATATATTATTATATATTATATATAATATATTATAATTATTATAAATTATTATAAATTATTTATAAATTATTATAAATATATAATATATTATAAATAATATATTATATATATAATTATATATATTATATATAAATTTGTATTTATAAAAGTTTATAAAATTGAGATGGTTGAGCATATTGCCATAAGAACAACCTTTTCCCATTTAAATTATTATTTCAAACTTCGTAGGTTCTATCTTTGTGTAAATCATTTCATTTTCTCTCTTATTTCCAAGTATTTTCTTTGGCTGAGTCTAAAGAATCAAATACACATTTTCAAAGGGTAGCATATTATTCATGCTAAGGCTTGTGGTGTATCCTTGAGAAGCAATTCAGAATTGTTGCTTAATTTTATGCATGTTGCATTTTCCTAATTGTACATTTAGTATCTTCAATGCTTTGTTTTTCTTTTCTGGGAGGTGGTGCTATTTTAGTGTTAATGTGCCATTTCAATATACTACATCCATCTAAAATGTGTTCAAGGGGCGCCTGGGTGGCTCAGTTGGTTGAAAACTGCCTTCAGCTCAGATCATGATCCTGGAGTCCCAGGATCGAGTCCCACATTGGGCTTCCTGCTCAGCGGGGAGTCTGCTTCTCCCTCTGACCCTCCCCCCTCTACTGCTCTCTCTCTCTCTCTCTCAATCTCTCTCTCTCAAATAAGTAAATAAAATCTTTTTTTAATTAAATAAATAAAATATGTTCAGTGTTCTTTTCCATCTACAAAAATTTGTTCTAAATTTTGTCTTAGGGCTTTTAATTCACTTATCACTTCCCCAAATTCCTTGCACTCTCTTAAATTAAAAAATAATAATAATTTTTTTCTTTTGTGTTGAGAGCATTTAACACATCACCTCCCAGCTTGGCCTTTGGTGGTAAATGAGCTGAACAAGCTGATTTGTCTCCCCAACCATTTACAGTCCTTTCCTCCTCTTGTCTGGTTGAGTTCTGCGCACTGTCAAGGGGACAGCCAGAGCGGGGGGCAGACGTTCTTTAGGCTGTGACCCTTTCCCTCTCTCTGCTCAGGCACTCCCTCCCCTTTTTGGCTGGAGTTTAGGGGGACTTCTTTATTAACCTACATGTGTAATATTTTCTTGGAGTCTGTTCTACTCCAGTCACACAAAGAGCTTCCTTTCTAAGTGTCGTTAGAGACCTGTAATGTCCAACTTCACTTATATCAGAAGTCAACTCTTAGGGAAAAAAAGGAAAAATCAAATTATAAGAATGTGGGACTCTGTTTCCTTCTCTTGCCTCTCAGACCACTGGCCCCCGTTTCCTTGGGGGACTAAGGTTAAGGGCCGTGGCCCAGGGCTCTGACCATAACTCTTTCTACTTCCCACTTGTCCTCCCTGGAAGGCCTCCCCTTTTCCCGTTGAATTCCTCGTCCCCGGCTCCCGTGCTTCCCAAGTGGCTTTCAGACGTCTCTCCTGAGCTCAGACCCTGCCTTTCCTGACTTGTGACATTCACAGTGAATATCCGTCCCCATCTCCTTCCAAACCAAAATGTCTTCCGTCCTCTACTTCAGTTAATGTCACCTTCTTCCGCTTCTGGCCCAGAAGTCATGAGAGTGTGCTGATTTAGATATAAATTTGTAAAGTCTTGACGGTGTCCCTCCCCTGAATAACTCACAGGAAGTATTAACTGCTTGCACACTACCAGCGCCCTCTAAGAATATACCTAGAATACAGCAGATACGTTTCTCCAACATGTAGCAAATTATCTATTAATGGGCAGGACGTCTCCCCACTTAGAGATTTATAAGTAAATCATTGGTAGTGATGATTAGTGACCCGCACCCCCGGTATGTAGTTTTGGGTCAGAGAATACATTTCACATATTCCTTAAGCGTTTCACACATGACACATGAAAGGAGGCTTCTCGTAGACTTAGCGCTTGGGGGTACTTAGCTGAAAATTATGGTATTTTCTTGCTTCCATCCTGTCTTTGTGGAGATGGCCCATCTCCATAAAGATTTCTACTGAATGTGGCCTCTTTCTGTCTCCCTCACCTCCCCATATCTAGGCACAAGTAGGCAATTACGAAATGTGACAGCCACTAAGTAGATTTAACTTGACCCCTAGAGAAATTGAACCAAGACTCCGCCGCCCTTAGAACGGTGGTCAGCCCCACCAAACAATTACCCAGTCCTGGTTCCCTCCATGCATTTATGATGAACATAGTTGAGTATAATGTGTGTCAACTACCCTCCAAAGACACATATTTCTAGAGCTCAAAATTAAGCATGCATCCTTGACATAGAGAGTAGATAGAACCTTCCCCAGAGAGTTGGATTCAACCAATATGAATGTCCTGTGTATTGGATACTTGGGGTTGGAAAGCAAATAGAAAGCATCATCCCGTCTTTAAGGAAAAAGTTGGGGAAAAGAATATTCCCAGTGAAAAGACGAGTGATCCACTGCTGTCTGCATCTTCCATGGTCTAGAATGGAACCAGACCTGGGCCAAGGGAGGGAAATGACAGCTCTACCAGACCCACTCCTGTCTTGGTGACCTCTCCATGATGGGGACAGACACGGAAAGAATCGGTTCTTCTCATTGGGCAGAGGAGGCCGAGGGTTTGGGAAGCAGTGGCTCAGGTAACATGTTTTCTGGGGCAGATACAGGAACGAAAGGACCACTTCTAGATTTTAGAGAAAAGGGTGAGCTTTTTGGCATCAGGCACGTGTTCACATCAGAAGTCTGGAAGGCTAAGTGAATATTGCTCATAGAGGTGCTGAATCCAGCAGCCCAGGGCATTTTTGAATTTTGCAGAGAATATTACAGACCTACCTTCACTGGACTGGTGCTTTCCATGAACAGGTAACGGTCGCTAGGTAATTAAGGGTGCCCATTTCAAAACCAGTTACAGAATCATAAAGAGTTGGGAATTAAGTGCGTTTAAATTCTGAGGGATTCTGTACGAATTTAATGAGGAGCTTAGTATTTCACCAACACCAATTCATATTCCTGCCAGGTAGTAATTATTTTAACTGCCTGCTTTGTAGTCACGACTATACGAAGTACTGTGAAAATAATTGAAAAAAAAAAAAAAAAGAGTGAGAGAAAAGTGTGCTTCATAGGCATCTCGTGTGAGGATCGGTCCCAGAGCCTCAGGTGACCCCGTCATGTCTTACTCCGTGTGTAGCCGGGGCTTGGCACGGAATCAGGAGATAGTGTTAGAACATTCGAGAGTGGCCGGTGAGAACCCCAACTTGCATGGGGTTCACACACAACGGCAGCGGGTGTTAATATGTAGGAATGAATGCAGAGCATTAGCGGAGTATTGGGCAATCCTGTTGTAAATCATGAAGAAACAGAGAAAAGACAAGACAGACAGGTAAGCTCGGAGTGTGGACATGAAGCGGAGATCATGAGAAATAGCAGTTGGATCGCACCTTTGGAAATGGATTGAAAGGGGAAAATTCACGTTATTAAGCTGAATGAGCATTTTCTTCACTCTTTTCTGCTAAGGGAATGCATGTTTTACATACAGTAAATGTTATTTACAGTGTGTTTTTCTATGCACACACATGTATTGTGTGTGTATACAGTTTTATATACTTAGCACAGCATGACTGTCATCTGTCTAAGCCCTTCATGTGCATTGTTCCATTTAACCCCTAAATCCCCCTGTGAGGCCCTGTGTGGAGTGACACAGTGTCCTCCTTTATTCCAGGCCACCTGGAACCTCATTTGAAAATAGTCTTGTCACAAGCACTCAAAGGAAGATGGTGTCGTTCTTGATGAGAGTAGGTCTTGTACCAAGGACTGGAGAAGGAGGGAGTTTGGACCCAGAAACACCCACGGGAAAGGTGGCCAGGAGAATAGAAGACAGAGATCAGACTCCAGAGATTGCTGGCAGCCCTAAGAAGCTAGGAGACAGGGATGGAGGGGCCTCCCCCCAGGGCCTCAGAGGAGGAGAGGCCTTCTTGACCCCTGGACCCCAGACTTCAGTCCCCAGGGCTATGAGAGAATAAATTCCCGTTTTCTGCCCCCTTCCTGCCCTTATTTGTGGGACTTTGTATAGTGGCCTTTGGAAACGGATGCTGGTACATACAAATCATGCCCAATTTTGTGGATTAGATACTAGGGTTTAAGGAAGTTAAACAAAGTGCTCAGGAGACGGGCTGTTCCTCGGGGACGAAGTGAGCCTTAGACCCACCTGTCTGGCCTGAGCATCCAAGCTGCCCGCCGGCCCCTGCCTTCTGCAGCCTCTGGAGTCGCGCCACACCAACCCCGAGGGCAGCTCCAGGCACGTCCTGCGTCCCTGTGTGCGAGCTCTTCTACCTCCGCGGTTCTGTGCCTCGGAACTGTTGCGGGCTCTCACCCCGAGGTCACCGGTGTGGCGAGGAGGCCATTCCCAGAGCTGCGTGAGAATCCAGGCGCTCAGGCCAGCAGAGAGCCAGCTGTGAGCCATGGAAGTTCAAGGTCACTGGCTGCCCTCTCCCTCCAGCCATCTGACCCCCATTCTTCCCCCATGCCATCGGTCAGGTTACCCCACACAGGGCGAACCCACTGCCCAGTGTGGGATCCAGTCCCCAATGCTGGGAGGGGTGTGTAATGGAAATGCTCGGGGTTTTCCCCAAACTGTGACTTCTCCTCCTGTGTTACCACAGTAAGTGGTATTACATATGAATGAAGGTGCTGTCGCTTATATTATACATTTGTATAGCGATTTCTCATAACGTTCCATGGTGACAGTTATTTTACTAAAATCTCCATGGTCTGACAGGAAGAGTACTTGTCAGTCTGATTTTGGAGTCAGAAACGTCCAATGTCTTGCTCATGACCTTGGTCTCTTTCTTTTTTTTTTTTTTTTTTAAGATTTTATTTATTTATTTGAGAGAGAGAATGAGAAAAAGAGAGAGAGAGCATGAGAAGGAGGAGGGTCAGAGGGAGAAGCAGACTCCCCGCTGAGCAGGGAGCTCGATGTGGGGCTCGATCCCGGGACTCCAGGATCATGACCTGAGCCGAAGGCAGACCCTTCACCAGGCGCCCAGCCTCGGTCTTTTTCATGGAGTGATTTCCAAATTTGTTTTCCAGATTCCAGGCACTACTCTAAGTTTTCCTCTTGTACGTTCTCTGTTTTTCTACAGCCCCACTCACCTTTCTTTGCAGAAATGTCCTTTCTCCCCACGTGCTCTTTTGTCAATATATGGAGATGTCTTTTCTCTCAGAAATTCCAGTTTGAGACTTAGGAGTTATTTTTGAAATTTTCTGTCTCGCCTAAATGTGGGCCTTGAACCTGACAGATCCCGCTAGTGAGTCTCGGTAACGGGTCTGACCCCCACCCTGCATTTTGCCCACTGTTGCCGGAAAGGCTGTTTGGATCTTCTACACGGCTTGCCCGTAGTCTGCTGCTGCTTCACTTTTTTTTTTTTTTTTTTTTTGAGATTTATTCATTTTAGAGAGAGAGGGAGAGAGCACAATGTCTGTCTTCAGAGACTCTTCCTTCTTACTCATGGGCTCCCATATCTTTATTCCAATATCACTTCCGTGTCACAGGAGGGGACAGCACCCTCACCTGGGACGCTTGCTGCTTCACCTCCCTCGCCTGGGAGCCTCTTAGGAATGCAGATTAACGGGCCCCATCCGGGACCTGCTGCATCAGAAACTGGGGATGAGGCCGGGATCCGGGCTATAGCAAGGCTTCTAGGGGATTCCAAAGCTTTGGTTGGATTCTAGAGATTCTCAACTGGGCGTGTTTATCACACTTACTCTTGGGGTCAACTGAAATTCTCTGTCCAGGGGACGGAGGTGCTGAACGTTGCATAACCTATGGGGCAACGACAAACCAAGATGACAGTCTGTCTCAGAGGACCCAGTCATCCTTTTGGACAATGGATGCATCTGGTCTAATGGAGCCATTGTCCTGCTTTGCCCGGAAGGGCTGATTTCCTGCCCTTGTGTGTTTCCTCCTTCTCTTTCTTACTCTGATTTCTATCTCAACATGTCTGTGTTCTCTTCATTGGTCAAGGCCTGAATTGAATACTACCTCCTTCAGGACCCATTCCTGACTTCCTCAGCTGAAAGAATGAAATTTCTCTGTACACCCGCAGGCATTTTATCCATGGGTCTAAAATTCGCTGATTTGTATCTGCCTTCGAATGTCATTCTTGATAGAAATGTCTTCTCTTCCCTACTCTGCACTGCTCGGGTAGTGCACCATCGGCAGGATGGTGGCTTCTTTCTGTCCCCGGCAGAGTTGCTGGCCTATGAGGGGTTCAGAGCGGGGACAGCGTTTCCCTTGGCTCCAAGTGCTAGAAACACAGCATATCGCTGGTTGACTTCACGGTGTGCAGAAATACGAAAAAAGAAAAAAGGAAACACCCGCCGGTTCCAGTCCATGGCCACACTCTCACAAGGAAGCTCAGGGAATCTGCCTCTGATAGATGAGCCCCTTCATGCACAATTGTGCATGATTGGAGCAGCTGTAATTCCCACTTGCTCCAGCTGCGCGAGTCTAGAAGCCATTTCTGAATACCCTGGGGCAGCATAGACTTGACAATAGCCTCCATTTCCTTCTCAATTGAAAATGATTCTATAACAAAACACAATTACCTTCTTGTTCTAATAAAATGAAGATCACAAGTGTCGGGTCCGATTGGAATGTTAGGAAGATAAGGCTGAAAGTGCAACCCAAGAATCCAGGGCGTCGGCGGTCTGAGTTCGCCTATCACGTGGGGCCCATGTGAGGGGGTAGAGGGCTCGTGTCTGGAACCCCCGGGAAGGTCAGCCTGGGTTGAGGTCCTGAGAAACACAGGTGTGTGAACTGGGAGGCTGCTGGGCACGACCTGCAGGGGAGACTGCTCTTTTCCACCTGTGGGATTGTCGTAGGCAGGAAAGGGTTCTATTTATCTATTTGGACTGCCCTAAAAATAGTGCCACAGACTGGGTGGCTTGAGGACCAGAAATTAATTTTCTCACTCTTCTAGAGGCCAGAAGGCTCTGATTGAGGTACAGCAAGGCTGGTTTCTGATGAGAACTCCCTTGCTGGTTTGTCAGTGTCTGATTTTTTGTGGCCTCCCGTGGCCTTTCCTTGGTGGGAGTGGCCTTTCCTTGTGGACAAAGTGAATACTCTGGTGTCTCTTCTGATAAAGACATCAGTTCCATTGGATTAGGACACCAGCAGTATGTCCTCCCGTAACCTTAATTAACCACCTTCATGACTCCATCTCCAAGGACCGTCTCACCGGGTGTCCAGGCTTCAGCCTGAATTTTGCAAGGACTCAGTTCTCTCTGTTAACAGGTGTATTTCAGTTGAGTTCTTCTTTCAAGAAGACTAGGTGAGTTCAGGGGCCATTGAGAAGCAGGCATCAAGGTGAGATTAGATATGCAAGAGATCTGAAGAAAACACCAGTAAGGAACAAGAAGGAAAGGCCCAGAGGAGGCCGGGAGAGACTTGAGAATGTGATGCGTGCGTGACCCTGGTTGTGTTAGTTTCTAGGGCTGCCGTCACAAAGCACCTCAGCCTGGGGGTGCCTACACAACACGCATTGACTTCCTCAGGGTTCCAGCAGCTACAAGACCAGGATCAAGGTGTTAGCACTCTTGAGGTTTCTTCTGAGGCCTCTCTCCTTGGCTTCCAGATGGACAACCCATGGTCCATGTGTGTCTGTGACCGAACTTTCACTTCTTTTAAGGTCACCCATGGGACTGGATCAGATCCCCCTCCCCGTCTGCTCCTGTATTGACCGCATTTTATCTTAATTATATCTTTAAAGACCCTGTCTTCCAGTACAGTCACAGTCTGTGGTACTGGAGGGTTAGGACTTCAATATATGAATTTGGGGAGACAGCGTATACCCCATAATACCAGGGAAGAAGAGAAGGAAACAGAGGAGTGGGAGGAGACGTTTCAGAAGGCAGCACCATTCTGAGAAGTCCTATACTGCGCTGACCGATAGTTCTCCAGAGTGGTCTGTCAGAGCCCACGTCCCTCAGGAACCGACCTGCCTTAGTGCCCTTGCCGCGCTCTGTCACTTGGGCTGGGAGCAGCTGGTGAAAAGCACGGCCGTGGTGTGATTTGGGCACAGCAGGTGGGGCCATCCGTCTGTCGGGTTTTTTGCTCCAGGAGTTCTGAGCAGGCATCTTCGTGGACCCAGCAAAGCCTGTTTGTCACATGGCCAAGAGAACAGAGATTTTAAAGAAAAAATCCTATAAAACTGGTCTCAAGAATAGAGATTCAGGTCGGAATGTAAAGGTAGGAACTACACTCAGTGCAGAAGGCCAAGCACAGTGAGATAGTATATACCGTCCCCGCATATAGACATGACCTGAACCACTAGGTCCCAGATTCCGAGTATTATAATTGGAATCAGAAAAGAAGAAATGCTGTTATTACCAAAATTAGTGGACGGTCTAACCCAAACAGAGAACCAATGCGAAGATGCTATGAGATCTTTGCACCAAAATAATCCCCTAAGTTTTTGTTTTGTTTTGTTTTGTTTTTTACTTATGTAAAGTTCTATCTTCCCCAAATATTTAAAGTCAATCTGGAATTATCAAGATGACAATGGACAGTTTTCCTTGGATGATTTGGATAGTCATGTGCCTCGTGACAATGGTATTAAGAGGTGTGGTCATCACTGGGGGCTGGAATTGCTTCCAAGGTCGGAGTTGATCTGCTCCAAGGGAAACAGAGCTGTGTGTAGTGGAGAGTAAGGCAGATGTGAGTGTTCAAGGCCACACGCTGTCTTGTAAAGTGGCTGTTTACCCCATCTGCCCACCCCATTCCCCATGATCTTCCATGTGGATCTCATGGATGGCCACTGCTAAGGTTGACCCTCAGACCTTCCAGTACTCCACCAGTTTTGTCCAAGAAGAGTTACCAAGTTTATGTGGTCTAATTTTGGTTTATTTGCTTAGCCTCACATTTTATCTTATTTTTCTAATACTTTATTTGAATATAGTTGGCACACAATGTTACACTAGTTTCAGGCGTGCATCATAGTGATTCAACATTCTATAGGTTATGCTGTGCTCACTGCAACTATAACTACCACTTGTTACCATAAAAGCTATTACACCATCCTTGACTATACTCCCTACACTGTGCCTTTCATTCCCTTCATTGATTCATTCCATAACTGGAAGCCTGTGTCTCCTACTCCCATTGACCCATTTTTTGCTCATCCCCACACACGCCTTCCCTCTGGCAACTGTCAGTTTGTTCTCCGTATTTATAGGTCTGATCCTGCTTTTGGTCTCTTTATTCATTTGTTTTATTTTTTCGATTATACATATGAGCAACATCCTATGTTTATTTTTCTCAGTCCAACCTACTTCACTTAGCATAATATCCTCTAGGTCCATCCATGTTGTCACAAATGGCAAGATCTCATCCTCTTCTATGGCTGAGTAATCTTCCGTTATATACATATGTAACACATCTTTTTTTGTTCTTCTGATGGACACTTGGGTTGCTTCCATTATCTTGGCTATTGTAAATGATACTGGAATAAACGTAGGGGAGCACATATCTTTTCAAATTCGTATTTTCATTTTCTTTGAATAAATACCCAGCAGTGGCATTACTGGATTAAATGGTATTTCTATTTTTAATTTTTTGAGAAAGCCTATACTGTTTTCCGAAGCCGCTGCACCAGTTTGCATTCCCACCAACAGTGCACAGGGTTCCTTTTTCTCCACTTCCTTGCCAACACTTGTTGTTACTTGTGTTGTTGACTTTAGCCATTCTGGCAAGTGTGAGGCGATACCTCATTGTGGTTTTGATTTCCATCTCCCTGATGATTAGTGATACTGAGCATCTTTTTGTGTATCTGTTGGCCATCTGTATGTCTTCTTTAGAGAAATGTCTTTTCAGGTCCTCTGCCTATTTTTTAATTGGATTGTTGGGGGGTTTTTTTGCTTTTGGTGTAGAGTTGTATAAGTTCTTTATATATTTTGGATATTAACCCCTTATCAGATACATCATTTGCAAGTATCTTCTCCCATTTTCTGGGCTGCCTTGTCCTTTTGTTGATAGTTTTCTTCACTGTGCAAAAACTTTTTACTTTGAGATAGTGCCAGTTGTTTATTTTAGCTTTCATTTCCCTTGTCTGAGGAGACATATCTAGGAGAATGTTTCTGTGGCCAATGTCAAACAAATTACTGTTTTTCTTTTCTTCTAGGAGTTTCATGGTTTTGGATCTCATCTTTAGATCTTTAATCCATTTTGAGTTTTGTTTGTTTGTTTGTTTTGGTGTGAGAAAGTGGTCCAGTTTCATTCTTTTGCATGTGGCTGTCCAGTTTTCCCAGTATCTTTTCCTCTTGTATATTCTTGCCTCTTTTGTCATAAATCGACCATATAAGTGTGGGTTATTTCTGGGTTTTCTATTCTGTTCCGTGGATCCGTGGATCTGTTTTTGTGCCAGTACCCAACTGTTTTGATTGCTGCAACATTGAAGTATATTTTGAAACCTAGGACTGTGATCCCTTCAGCTTTGTTCTTCTTCCTCAATTGCTTTGGCTCTTCAGGGTCTCCCGTGGTTCCATACAAATTTTAGTATATTTTATCCTCATTCTGTGAAAATTGTTTTTGGTGTTTCAATAGGGATTGAATTAAATCTGTAAATTGCTTTAGGTAGTAAGGGCATGTTAGCCATATTTGTTCTTTCAGTCCATGAACATGGGATGTCTTTCCATTCATTTGTGTCATTTTCCCTTTCTTTATCAGTATTTCATAGTTTTCAGACTACAGGTCCTTCACTTCTTTGGTTAAGTTTATTACTAGGTATTTTATTCTTTTTGGTGCAATTGTAAATGGAATTGTAAAAGGAGCTATAGCACTTTGGACTTTGCCCCCTAATACAGATTTAATGTATAATGAGCAATTCTACGCTATTGAAGAGTACTATGCATTAACTAAGGAGTTACCTTGAGTATACTTGTATACATAGCAAGGTATAAGTAGGTATAAGTAAAACATAAACCCATTTCCTCTGTGGATTAGTAGACTAACTATAATGTCCTATTCCTAGGGGTTTGGTAACAATTACAGCAAAGGTAGTTATGGGCAGGTCCCTGACCTGGCTCTGGGGTCAAGTTTTTGGTGCCCTGGATAATTTTGATCACACGGATTCTTCTGTGTATTCAGTGCTGATGTTTTCTTCACATCAAACCATACTAGACTGGCCACTTCTCTCAAAGCTGATTTCCCAAATGCAGAAAACAGCAGTCTTTAGGTTCAGTATTCCTGCCACCTCTGAGATTTTGCTTTTTGTCCATTTGAAACCAATTAGTGATGGATGCATGTATTTCCAAATTTGTTGGAAATGAGCTGGGATGAGTTGAAAATACACTGAATGTAGAAAAAGAATCTAAAAAGAATTTTAGGACAGACAGTGTACTTAATCCACTGATAGAAAAATTAACAGGGACAAATGTAAATTCCAAAATATCAATGACTTACTTTGGGATATTAGTGCTCTCCCTTCCCCAGTTAATAAAATCAAAGGCTGCATTAATAGAAGCACAGTTTCTAAACCAGCAGAGGCAGAAATCCAAGGATCATATAAATTAATCTGGGGGCCTTGGTGCATTTAAGTATAGAGAATCTCATCAGGACCGTGAAAACAGTGAGGGGCCTAAAACCACTTTATGGAGGAAGAGGCAATGAGCCAAGGGTATTTGGCTCAGGAAAGAGAAGGCTCAACCAGGGCAGAATGGCTCTGAGCATTTCAAGTATTGCTATGTGAAACTTATTCCTGTAGCTTATTAATTTTTTTTTTCTTGTGACTTAGACTTGTTCTCAGTGGGATCTGATTGGGTAGAGAAAGCCAGGGGTTTGAAGTTGTAGGGAAACAGAATTTAGCTTTGTGTAAGGAAGCCATTTCACGTATTTGGAACAGTCTGCCTTGGGCGATGGTGAACAAGGTAAGCAAGTTAATGAAACTTTCATGTCCGGTTTGCTCATCAAAAATAATAATGCTGGGGTGCCTGGGTGGCTCAGTCATTAAGTGTCTGCCTGCGGCTTGGGTCATGATCCTAACATCCTGGGATCGAGCCCTACATTGGGCTCCCTGCTCAGCAGAGAGCCCGCTTCTCCCTCTCCCACTCCCCCTGCTTGTGTTCCCTCTCTCACTGTATCTCTCTCTGTCAAATAAATAAATAAAATATTTAAAAAAATAATAATGATGCCTGCTCCATAAATATATTAATATGAACTTGCAGTTTTGTAAGTATAAGTTACAATTCCCACTATTATTATTTTATTATTCTGTGCATACTTGGATTGTTTGATTTTTATAATCTCTCCCCATATTATCATAGTGTGATTCTCCAAGTTCTTTATACCAAAATAATTGCATGCTCAAGTCACAACCATAAGCTGCGATAGAATTGCTGGAGAATTCTTAAAAAGTTCAGGATCAGATTTCTCATGAGATTTAACTTCAAGTATGAATTATTTTCAGTGCAAAAGTAGAAATCAATGTAGGCAGAGAACAGCCTCCTAACAAATTCCTCTCCTGTCTCTCAAATGTTCTGAGCAGGTTGGCACTTGAAGGGCCTGGGGGTAGGGGATATGAAATTGAATAACTTTATTAAAGTGCTTCATGAAAATATATTTTAGCAAAGATAGTAAGTTTTGGAATCAGCAGCATGTACACTGGTAATTTGATTTTTTAAATTTTATGTTATACCACAGTTTTTATCACAAAGAACCTTTAAAATTATATTGTGGATAATAAATTTAGTTATCTTAATGTATATACATATATATGTACATATGTATGTACATGTATATACATATATTATATACATGCATTTAATATATACATATTAAATATAACACACACACACACATATATATATATATATTTGCCCTTAAATGTCACAGTCAGACATTTTATAAAATCACAGTAGCTAATTAAATGGATAATTTTAAAGAGCTCAAACTTTTATCATAAGACTGTATCATACTGGTCAAAATCAATCATTTTACTTGAATGACCCATGAAGAGCTCTCATTGAGCAGTAGACTTTGTGATGGTCTTTGCAATGATCATATCTGGTAAGAATTGGCTGCACTTTTATTGTCAAGACTTATCTAACTTAAATCCAGACAAATAACCTACTCTCTTGCTTATTCTCTTTTTATTAACTATTTCTTACAAAGTGAATGAAGTACAAGTTCAGAGAGTGACACTTAAATGATAGCAGCAAAGAAGCCAAAGCAGAAAAACTCAGGCAATACCAAACTGGACTTGGAAACTACTACAGCCAACATACTGTAGTTACTTCATTTCTAATGGAAAAGAACCAATTAACTGAGGAACAGAGAGAATGGTTTAATACAGAAGCAGCCTTCAAAATTAGATCCTGTGTCTAACACCCTGTCATAGGGACTGAGGATTGCACCTGTATTCTCACCAAATATAATGGATTCTGTACAAGCCTCCAACATTTACCAGCTCACCTCCCACTTCTCTCTCCAAGACTTGTTTCCAACCCTCACTTTTCAGCCCAGTAAGTCCAGTGCCTTCTACAAGATAGGCTCAAATCCTTTTAATGTAAAGGTGTGGCTAGGGGCCACCTAAGGTGGAGACAAAGAAACACAAAAAGAAAATACACCCGGTGGAGCCTCTGTGAGTGCTTCAGGCTCTCTCTAGGGAAGGCTTGGGAGATTGAGGGTGCCAGTCTCTCTGTGTCCTTTGTCTCTCCCTAATTCTTCCTTCTTTTATCTCTTTTCTGCTCTTTAGCAGTGATTAAAATAAAACCCCTGCTATTTCATTTTCCAAGGAAATCATAAAAGAGCAAGAACACCAAAAAGGGAAGATTATAGGATAACCCTGAGGTATGCCCACTGCCCACTCTACTCTGTCATTTTCGTGATTAGAACCTGGTAATAAATACTTATGTTTAGATGTCTCTCTCCATTTCTGTATCACACATCATGCACACTTATGCACATTGACCTCTGTTGATCATCTGAATTCCTTAATTCTGAATTAATCTGAATTAATGTGATCAGATCAGATGATCTGATCATCTGAATTCTGTTGATCATCTGAATCTCCTTAAAGAAATTAGCGAATTCAAAATTTATTTTGTTAATCTCAACCTTCTGTTTAACATAAAGTTTTAAAAATTTGTTTTATAATAAATGCCCTTAACCATGAAATAGTTGTCAAGGACTTTGTAGAAGTCAGTGAATTAAATATGATTCAGAGCACTTAAACTCCTTTTATAAAATGTTTACAGTGTCAACCTTGAAGGAAAGTTTTCACGCCTATATATACCACCCCCAAAGTGCAAAATCATGCTCTTCACTGCATAAATTTTTTCTTATTTTAGTAGTGTATGTAATTTGAAAAATTAAAATTAGACAACTCAGCTCATCACAAAGGATTTACAAATATGCTTTTTTTCCATGCTTTGAGTTATATTCTTATTTCACAAATATATTTTAGGTAAATAATTCTTTCAGAGTTGATTCTCAATCACCTTTTTACATTTTTATATCTTTATTTTAAAACCAAAGGAAAAAGATAGGTCTTTTGAAAGCTGCAGTGTGAAGATTCTGTTTGTGTAAGCTAGATTAAACAAAAACTCCTTTGGAAGAGAAAAAGAAAAATTGAAAAAAAAATATTTTGAAGGATAGGCAAGTTAGAGTACACATGGATGCCAAGTATCACATTAACATGAAAGATATAGAACCAATTAGTAGATCTGTGTAATAGAAGATAGTCAAGTTTTGTTCTACTAATTTTTTTCCACATATATTCTCTGAACTCTGTTCTACATAATTATACTGATTTCTTAATTAAACTGCTTGAACTGATTGCTCTGATAATCAGGAGTGATTGTAATCAGTGAAATTAAGATAATCACATTAGCACAAAATGCCAGATTTGGCGCACACACACACACACACACACACACTCACATTCATGTAACCGTGCTGTAAAGTACCATGTATATTTGGGCTTTTGTGCATGGGAGGCTTTATTTCCAGAGTGTTCCTTCATTTCTGCCATGGCTGCCTGTGTTTGGACATGCTACTGGGATGTCCAGTGCGTCAACTTTCCCTCAGTGTTCTCGGGTAGTTCCAAGATGGGCTCAACCATCGTACCATTTAACTCCTTCTCTATCTCTATATCTCATTGCTTCCTCGATGTTGTCTGAGTCATTTAATTCTGCAGGGATGTCACTTGTCTGTTCTCTTCCAACTCCCTCTTTCATCCCTTAATCTTCTGGCTAGCTGCTTATCTTCACTGTCAGCTCTACTCTGGACTGTGGCTTCCAGTGCATTAAAGACTTCAAAGGGGCTAAGTCTTTTTGATCCAAAGAAAATAAAAATCTATTTTTTTCTTAGTTTGGGGCTTCAATGTTTTTTATTACACGTAAAAGAACCCTAGAGAAATGTTTACTATAAATCCTTTTCTCCTAACCTTAGGTATGTGATAATAATCTAAATTTTCTTTGATGCTTAGAAAATACAAGATCCTAGTCTAGTACAAAAATGAAACTGGTCAAAACTTCAGCAGCTCAAGTGTGCATGTGGCAGACAGAAATTTGACACCATAATGGGTGATACGTGAGCAAGGCCAAAAGTCTGAACATTGTTTAAATAATTGTTATAAAATGGTGCTAGAACTGACCATATGATAGGGAACTTACAACCTAAGGAAAATGAGATAGGACTATGCGACAGATGGGCTGGATAATGGGTTAATTTGGAATCGATGAATCAATGGGTAGCATTAGTTTTTGAATCCCTTGAGGTAGGGAAAGGGGGAGAGGTCTTTTGCAAAGCATGTATTTCCTCCAGCTGTAGGTTTTGTGTGTAGTATCACACGAGGCACGGCACCAGCAGGTAGAGCATGGAGGCCACAGGGAATTTCATTTCATGCCATGGGCTGCCGGATTCATAAGCTTAATGTAAAAACATACATTTGAATACAGTTAGGTGTTGAACTGATTTCCAGAGTCTTCCTAAATAGATCGAGTGCTATGTATCTACTTTACGTAACTTCTTATCGTGGAGTTGACCATGGATCTCATATTTCCATGACTGTTTGTCTCTAATCCTGTGTTGGGGGAACGAACACAGCACCAGTGTTGTGGCCAGATGTCAACTCATTCCACTTTTGTGTTAATAATAAATTAATGTTTGTGATATACAGCATTTCTGAAAAGATTGAAAACTTCTCTTGGAATTCTTTTTTTTCTTTCAAGGAAACACTATATAACAAATAATAGGGCACCCCTAGACACATTCTCAGAAAGGTGTGATAGCAGGGACAGGGGTGGGGTGGTGATGAGGGGCATTTCAGTTCCAATACCTGCTCCTCCTATTGCTAAGGATCAAAGCTCTTGTCTCTGCTCTCCTCTAACACAACTAAACATTTCTATATGTCCTCAGTCCCCGTTCTCTGATTTGTAAATGATTCTTACTGTAATTGTAGGGTTTTTTTAAGATTAATTTTAACTTGTCAAGGTATTAACAAATTATTGTTTATAGCTTTTCAACGTGCTTTTTTACGTCTCCAAATTGGAGTCAAGCTCTAATGTTGACAACATCTGGACTTGCAAAACATTGGCAATTTTGTTTCTTACATGTTTTCAGGTAACTGCTGAGCAGCATAAGTGTTTATGTCACCTAAATGAGTGTGAGGAAGTGTTTGACTCTACTTCATTTATTCCTTTCAGAAAGGATCCATTTTGTACGTAGTCTTCCAATTTTTGCCTATTAGATGATGGTTTGAACAATGGAAGGAAAACCAGAAAACAGGCATAGTCTGGTTGGATAGTCCAGAAAAGTCGAGGGAGACAGAGAGAGAAAGAGAGAGAGGGAGAGAGCTCATTTGGGTTTTACTGTTTGTTTTTTATAAGGATTAATTCATCGTGAGTCCAAAGTGATGAAGGATGTACGTATTCGGTAATTCCTGTCCTTCATCGTTCCAATTTCTAGCTCAACCGAAGTCTTCTTGTTGTTTTGGGGAGTCTTTGTTTGAACACAGGTGAATTTTGTGGTCCACCCTAATAGTTGGTTTTATATTTGATGAGTATACATAGGCTGGAAAAAGATCCAAGACTGCCATGTATGTGAACTTTCAGGAAACCAGGGCACTAGACCTTGCTTTAGAGGCTGACCAGGTGCCCCTTTCAGGGCAAAAGCAGAATTATCTTTAGTGTCTTTCAGTTGATTGAAAGGTACCACCTCCAGTGACAACATTTTAAAATATCCCTGACGTTTAACTCCTTTTACCCTTGCCTCTGACTTTTTTGACTTTCTCTTCACATTTAATAATGACTTTTTTTAAAAGGTTTGTTTTTTGCTTGTTTATTTGTTTATTTGAGAGAGAGAGAGAGAGTTGGGGGAGAGACAGAGGTAGAGGGACAAGCAGATTCCCCGCTGAGTGCAAAGCCCAACTCGGGACTCGATCTTATGACCTGAGATCATGACCTGAGTCAAAATCAAGAGTCAGACAAGTAACAGACTGAGCCACTCAGGCACCCTGACAGTGAATAATGAATTTTTAAACAAAGAACACCGTGAATCAAATGTAAATGTTCAATATAGGATTAAGCTAAGTCAGCCGTGGACACTGGGAAAAGGCTCCTCTTTAGTGCCTGCTCTTTGAGGAATGATTTCTATCATGCATGCCTCATATTTTCTTGATTTTTCATGAAACAGGAATGTCCTTGGTGCCTCTGAGACTAACTGAGGTACTTGCTATTCATCAATGTAACTTAGTTGGTGTGCATGATATTGATATTGGATTTCTAAAAATGTTTAAGACACAAACTGAAAATTGGTTAATCAAAAATAATGTATTCCACATGTGGGGATATTAAATACTGATTTTGCATGGGTTGGGCAGTTCTTTGGTGTGGAGACCTAACAGCGATACATTTGCTGGATGGCTTTTGTGATCGTGGGCACCCTGGGAAGGGGCGGGCTCACTCGATTTTGTTGAATGCTGAAGCCTCTGGCAAGTCCTGAAATTGGAATTGATAATTTCCTAAGGGGCAGCATTAATCTCTCTTCCTTAATGTGTCACATGGTACATATTTTTCTACATGAGCTTCTCTGGGGACAACAGTTATAAATGCTTAATGGGGCGTATGTCTTGAGTATAAAAAAGAAAAATGTAGTGATTAATGAGACTCAAAAAGAAAGTAAACGGTTGAAGTAGGAACATGGGAAATAGCACGGTGAGTCAAGGCACAGCGAAGAGCCTGTGGTTTATTTGAGGCCCCATTGAAGACCTTAAAAACCGGTGTCCATGGTGCTGACTGGACTTGAACCTGCTCTGTGTGACCAGAAACTATACCTCTTCCCCCAGATTGTTATTAGGGCTAAATGTGCATAAGTTTAGCAGGTAGGAGAAAAAAAGTTCTAAATGAATATTATGCAGATAAGATATTATATGCATAAGTTTGGCACTTTGGAGAAAAAAAGTTCTAAATAAATATTATGCAGATAAGTTCTAAATGAATATTATAACCCAAAGCTGTTTCCTCTCTACCTCAGAATTATTGAAAAACACAAACAGGATTTATATAAATAAAATCACTTGACTTTAGATTCTCTGTAAATATAGTTTTATAAAATATAATTATGCCAAAATGTGGGGGGTGCTCCTGGGTGGCTCAGTGGTTTAAGCATGACACTATTGGTGTTGGCTCAGGCCAATCATCTCAGGGTTGTGAGATCAAGTCCCGCTGTGGGCTCCACACTCAATACAGGGTCTACTTGGGATTGTCTGCCTCTGCCCCTCATCGACGCCCCTACCATGCACTGTCATCACTCCTTCTCTCTCTTTTTCTCCAATAAATTAATTACTTAAATATTTTTTAAAAGTATATGGCTTAAGAAGTTTATAATGTTCAGGAGATCACAATTGGGAGATTTTGGCTTTTTAAATGTAGTAAAATACATCTAAAATAAAACTTACCATTTTACCTGTTTTAAAGTATACAGTTCAGTAGCAGTTAACACATTCACAATATTGTGTATTCATTACCAGCACAAGCAGGGGGTGCAGTAGAAGGAGAGGGAGAAGCAGGCTCCCCCTGAGTAGGGAGCCCAATGTGAGGCTTGATCCTAGGACCCTGGGATCGTGACGTGAGCCAAAGGTAGACGCTTAATTGACTGAGCCACCCCTGTTTTGATTACTGAAACTTTGCAGTAAGGTTTGAAGTCAGAAATGTGAGGCATCCAACTTTGTATTCTTTCTTTCTTTTTCAAGATTGTTTTGGGTTTTCAAGGTCCCCTGTAATTCCATACAAATTTTAGGATCAGCTTTAACATTTTTGCAAAAAAATGACATTGAGATTTTGATAGGGATATATAGTAGCTTTTTTGATATGCAAAATGTCCTGGGAAATTAAGGAGCAGTTGGCTATCTCTTGTCTCCTTTGCTCCCTTGGATAGGCATTTTTGTTCCTACTGGTGTTAGTTGTAGTAGGATGATTTACGGAAGAGTAGTTATTCCTTAATAACCAGGGTTTGGAAATGTTAGTACTCATTTTTTTTTTGTAATCATATAGCACATTTTTCATTTTGTAATCTTTTAGAATAAAACACATAATAAACTTGGCAATAAATGTACAACAATGATTTGTTGAAAGTGAACTTCATGTAATCACCACTGAGCAAATGAAGTAGACCATTGCCTATACCCAAAAATGCAGGGTTGCTTTCTCATTTGAAAAGTACTGGGGTTTTCTGCATCAACCGAATAATGGGGAACAGGAACCATATGCAATAATATCTATTATAAATGATAGATATTATAAATAATATCTATTATAAACCAAGAAGAAAAAATACTGAAATATACTATAAATTATTGGGTAAAAGACTGGGATTAGCACCACAGAAGAGAATATCCCAAAGACATAAATTTACGCAAAGATTCTCAATGTTATAACTCACCAGGGTGCTGGAAGTTAAAACCACTTACCTATAAGAATGGTTCCATTAAACAGCCAATACTGGTGAGAAGGTGGAACAGCCCAAATCCTAGTATACTGCTGGTGGGAGTATAATATGGTACAACCACCTTTGGAAATTTTGCTGATTTCTAAGCAATTCAAATTCATGCGTCCTCTGCATTCCAGCAGTCCCACTTGTAGGTATAGTGCCTTCTAAAAATGAATGCATTAGTTTACAAAAAGACTTGTGCAGGAATGTTGATAACGGCTGTATTCATAACTGACAAAAACCGGAAACCTATTCCACGGTAGACATTTTGTTCTTTCATCTATTGTCAACGCTCGGACCAATGCTCAAGAGTTTTAATTGTGATAGAGTTTAATTATGACAATTTAATGTATCTGATAATTTAATGTATCTGATACCTCTCCCTGTAATACTTGGCTCTATTTTTAGCTCACTGAAGAATTAAAGCATTAAAAATAATTGTTCAGCCTTTCTGGTTGTCTTCAGGGAGTCAGTTGCTCCAAAATGTCTAGTCTGGCAGAGTGAACTTGGCTCCTGTGAAATTTCACCTTCCCACTCCCGTTTTTTTTGTTTGTTTGTTGTTGTTGTTGTTTTTAAGTAGGGCATGGAGTCTAGTGTGGGGCTTGAACTCATGACCCTGAGACCAAGATCTGACATGAGAGCAAGAGTTGGATGTTTAACTGACTGAAATTTCACTTTTAATATGAGTTAAAAATTGGGGCACCTGGGTGACTCAGATGGTTAAGTGTCTGCCTTCAGCTCAGGTCATGATCCCGGGGTCCTGGGATCGAGTTCCCCATCGGGCTCCCTGCTTCTCCCTCTCCCTCTGCCTGCCGCCCCCCCTGCTCGTGCTCTCTCGCTCTCTCTGTCAAATTAATAAATAAAATTTTACTTGAAAAAAAATCAAGCAAAGCCAGTTTTTAAAAAATTACATCTCAAAAAAAAAAAAAAAAGTAGGGAGAGAACTATCTGAGTCAAAGACAGAAATACTCAGTTTTCTCCTCTACTTTTTTTTTTTTTTTGAGATGTAATTTTTTTAAAAACTGGCTTGGGATGATTTTTTTGTTCTTATTCAAGTAAAATTAACATAAGTAACAACAACTCTGTACTCATTGGTGAGGTCGTGTTAACCAATCTCGCTCATGCCTCCATCCTGCTTGGCCTGACTTTTAAAAGCGGGTAAATAGTTGTTTTACCTTTTTTTTCAAGTACATCCCATTTTAATAACTTTGAGGAATGTTTGTATTATTCTGTTTCTATTTTTGTTTTTACTGTCCTCAGACATAAAAGAATTCTGTATTAGTAGTATACTAATACTAATTATACTAGTATAATTAGTTATAATGATATAATAATTATATAATTATATAATATATAATGTAATTATATTAGTATAATATAATTAGTATTATACTAATATTAATACTAATGTTAGTATTAGTAATGTCAATGGTGTACTGCATTTTATTTATCATTTTTTTGAAAATGCATCAATTTTTTGAAGCTAAGACTCCTTCTAAAATTCAAAATATAAAAAAAACGTATTAAAGTTAGGTAAGATGAATGGACAGTGGATTATAGAGGGAAAGAGAGTAAAAACGCAGCACGTATTTATATTGTGTGCATTCTGGATTTACAATTCCTACATCGAGGTCTGAAGAAATATAATGCAGTTAAATCTGTGTTGTTTGTTATAAAACTGTCATTTTGGGTATGTTCTGGAATATTTAGAGAGTTAATGATTTAGGCCTGGTTTAGGTACACAGGCCACTCCCGATTCCTGCCAGGAGTATACATCATGATAATATATGTTAGAAATTCTGTAGAACAGGTGAATTTGATAGAAGCCCTTTTTTGAAGATCTTTTCAGCTCCCTACCAGCAATGACCTTGAAGGGGGGAGGGAGGAAATGATTTACGAGCGACATCGGAAGACAGAAATGACAGATAATTTTCCAAAAAAGATTCAGGACATCCCGGCACTGATTGAAAAAGAACTACAGATTGCCCTATGGTATAATGACTTCTTGTCTGTCTTCTGTCCTCACCTGCTGGTGCTCATGAGATTATAAATTGTAGGAACGCAGGATTTTTTTTTTCCTATTTTTTTCTCTGCTTAGCCCAGAAAAGGCACACCCTGGACGTTTGTTGCCTCCATCACAGTGGCCCAAGCGGGTTGGGTGGGGATCTGAGTTAGCTCGGTGATGGTGGTCTTGGTCCTCTCGGTCTCAACAACTTCCAGATCCAGGCAGACCCTCACTCGAGGTTGAAAACCTGTGAGGCCTTCTTCAGGTCATCACCAGGCTGGAGTGGAAACAAGCTGATCAGCCCTTTGGATACTGATTTCCCCTGCTTCCTGCCCTTCTTAGTATTACAGTCATTAAGGTGCTTTGACCTTCAAAACATATAGACAGTTGGGCACATTCTTGACTGAGTTTAAGAATCTGGTGACGGAACAAGGTATTCATATGTTTTTCATATGTTTTGAACAAGGTATTCAAGTTTTAGTAGTCTAAGCGTACTGAGGGCTGGGAATCCTTGTCCCAGCTTGGGCTCTGTCCCCACCTGAGGATACCCCACCCACCCTCCACGCAGACCTTGACTCCCTCTTCTGAGATGGCCCCACTGAACCAAGATTCAGCTCAGGCAGGTTTGGCTGACCATGTATTTATTGAGAATAAATTGTGTGTTCCGAGGGATACTGTCGTCCATACAGTATTAGCAGTCAAACTCTCAAGGGCACATTCCTGGGGAAGGATCGGCTGTGAAGTCTTAACTCTGGCACTCTTTCTCTTACTCAAAGCGAGATGTTTGAAGGTAATTTTCCGAGATCGTAAAATCCTAGTGTTTTTCCTCAAAATGAATTTAGGTGGCCGTCTGCACCGGAATCTTCTGGAATGTTTGTGTAAAATGCGCTCTTTTAGATCCCATCCCAGAGTGCTTAAATCAGAGTATCTGCAGGTGGGAGTAGGGCTTGATTCTGAAGAGGGGACAAATGGCCCCCCAAGGTGAGAAGTCTTTCTTGGGGGAGAAAAGTGTTAGCGTTCCCCATGGTTTGCTGTCCTTCTAGGGCCACAGCACCTGAGGAGACGGACAGAATGTCTGTGGTATTACAATTTTATGGCATAGGTTGATGGGGAAGGAGTGATAATGAAAAACAGATTGAGAATCACTGAACTAGAAACATCTATTTTAGGGGCACCAGGGTGGCTCAGTGGGTTAAGCCTCTGCCTTCAGTTCAGGTCATAATCCCAGGGTCCTGGGATCGAGCCCCACATCGGGCTCCCTGCTCAGCAGGGAGTCTGCTTCTCCCTCTCCCTCTGCTCTTCCCCCTACTCCTACTCTCTTTCTCTCAAGTAAATAAATAAAATCTTTATCATATGGTCTCACTTACGTGTGGAACATAAGGAAATCCATGGAGGGCATTGTGAGAAGGAAGGGAAGGGGGAATGGGGGGAAATCAGAGGGGGGATGAACCATGAGAGACTGTGGACTCTGAGCTACGAATTGAGGGTTTTGGAGGGGGCGGTGGGGGAGTGGGGGAGCCTGGTGGTGGGTATTGAGAAGGGCACGTATCGCATGGAGCACTGGGTGTGGTGCATGAACAATGAATCTTGTAACACTGAAAAAAATAAAATTAAAATAAAAAAAAACCCTATTTAAAAATAAATCCTCATGTCATTCTTAGACACCCTACAATTTGGGTTCAACCCAGGGCAGGAAATCTGTGTGTTAAGCAGCATTGCTGTGCAGATAGATATCTCTGTGGTGTTAATAACACAATCTCTACGTTCCTGCTTTCTGCCTCTGTTCTTGATTGATAAGATAAACCTATTAAACCATTTTTTAAAAGATTTTATTTATTTACGTGACAAATAGAGAGAGACACAGTGAGAGGGCACACAGGCAGGGGGAGTGGGAGAGGAAGAAGCAGGCTTCCCAAGGAGCAGGGAGCCTGATGCGGGGCTCGACCCCAGGACCTCGGGATCATGACCTGAGCTGAAGGAAGACCCTTAAAGACTGAGCCACTCAGGGGCCCCTTAAAGCATTTCCTAGAAGACTTTCAATTGTTAGGGAAATTCTCACATCTGTGTTTCTTGGAAGTCTTTCAACTGATGTTCCTATTATCCTTTCAGGGAAAAAGAACTCTGCCTTGATTTTTTTGTTGTTATTCACCTTTAACTTTTTATTGAGAAATTAAACCAAACCTACAGAAGAGGTGAACCAAGAAAACTAAGAACTTCCGTACCCCTCCCCCTCCTTAGCGGAGGCCCCGTGGTCCATGAGCATCACGTGAGTGTCGTGGAGTGCCGTGTAGCCAGACACCCACATGGGCTCCTGGGATCCCCAAGGCAGTTACGGTCCCCAGGTCCTCTCCTCCGTGTGTGGCATGTCCTCAACACAGATAAATCACGGTGCCATCCGGACACTCGAAGTCAGTGGCGGTTCCCGGCCGGACTCTTGGCTTTGGTGAGGGTTGGTGCTGGTGGGGACACTCGGGGGCGACAGCCGCATAGCCTGCTCGAGCTCCTTAGCACATTTTCTGATGTGTTTGCATCCATTTTTCTACCCCAAGAGCTGAAGCTTTAGAGACTGAATGTTTCTTCTTAAATATCAAATCGTGCCCCCGACACAGACTTCTTGGGGGAGCTCTGGGCAGCTTGATGACAAAGCCACGAATATACAATAACTGCTGAACCAGTTCCAAGCAGCCCCACTCGAAAGGGCAGCCTCAGCTTCATTGTTCTGTTTGGTCCCCAGATGGCTGTTTCTCCTCCGGCTGTTTTCCTGCGGATTTTGTCGCGGAAAGACTTGGAGTGGCCACGCCAATTTGACCTGACTGGCAATTAGCCTCTTGTTATTACAAGGTCCTTTCCTGGACCTTTTTGGAGAAAGTATTTTAACCTACTTTTGGGCAGTTTTACACAGAATGAGTGATCGGAGGGTGTTAGAATGGGTCTTGAATCCTGCTGGGATTTTTTTTTTTTCCTATTGTGATTTTGAAATTTCTCTACCCCGATGGTCTTCTTGTTAGGAATCCTTGGACTCCTCCTAGAACTGAGTTCTAGGTCCAGCAGGTTGCCGTGGGGCTTGGGGGCATCATGAAATCGGAGTCCCAGGGTCCACAGTGAGGCAATTCTGGGATCCGCATCAATGAGCTAAGAGAATTAAAGTTATCCTTATACTCATGCACTTACAGTCGGGGTCCTTAGAAAAGTGCCCACTGTGTGCACGCATTGGAAAAATGTACCTGACGTGGGAAATGTTGGGGTTTGGGGCTGATGGCCAAGAACGAATCCTTGAGAAATCTTCGGTGCAGAAAGGTGGTCTTATTAAAGCAGGGGGACAGGACCCATGGGCAGAAAGGGCTGCACTGGGGGTGTGAGGGGCGACTGATTATATGCTTTGAAGTTGGGAGGGTTAGGGAGAGCCTAAGTCTCTAAGGAATTTTGGAGGCAAGGTTTCCAGGACCTTGAGGGGGTGAGCTATTGTCACGAAAAGGCCATTTATTACCGTCTAGTAAAACCCTAGTCATGAGACCCTTCAGATGTATATTTGTGGGCCATATGCTTGGGGGGCGACTGCTGACATGTATTTCCGGGAGGGAGGTAATGGATAAAGGAATGTTCCAAAGGAATTTTTATAGGTTAAGGTAGACTTACAGGGTCCTGGGTTGGGCTAAGATGGCCTTTGGCCCTTAACAAATGGTCAACATAAGGCAGCTGAGCTCCTAGAGGAAGGTC
>CM053605.1:164617877-164662283 GCA_028646535.1 Procyon lotor
TTCTCTGTTATGAATGAATGATCATGCAAATGACATTTTCTTCATTCTGTCTTTGTATATGGGTACTTCTTAGTGTCCAATTTTAAGCCTTAGCAGACAAAGAATTTAGCTCACTCTACAATTTCTGTGTATTTTTATGTGAAAAACACTTCTTTATTTTGTCAACAGCTGATTTGGTTTTGTTCCTGAGTCCCCACAATGGTATCCAGGGGCAACCCTGGTGAGCAGGCCTTCCGTGGTTCCAACTTAGTTCTGTCTGATAACGAAACAGCCCTTTTGGAAAACAGCCCTTCGATCTGGGGCTTCAGATCAGCCCTTGAGCTATTCGATCAATAGGCTCAAATTGTCCCTACCTCTTTTGTCCTTAGGCTGAGTTGTGGCCCAGTGAGAGGGGTGGGACTTATTTGTCACTGTGGGAGGAAGTTCTGGAATTCCTGGGTGTAGTGTCTTGGTCTTTCCTGCACTTTCTTGGGCACTTTCCTTAAGGGCCTCCGGCTGTTCCTGGTGGTACGGTGAGCTTGCCCTGCCAGGCCCCGAGAACCAAGAACTGGTTGTTAAAATTTCAGGAATTTGTCAGTTGGTTGTGAAACAGTTAAACAAAGCCTACGGTAAAAATTAAATTAGATAAACTTACAATTAATCGAGGTAATAAAGAGTAATACTCAAGGGGCACTTGGGTAGCTCAGTCGGTTAAGCCTCTGCCTTTGGCTCAGGCCATGAACTTGGGGTCCTGGGATGGACCCTCGATGACAACTTACAAATAATTAAACATACAGTACTCAGGGCTGACGGGAAGGCATTTGTTGCCCACAAAATGGTGTCTGAGCCCTGCAGTGTGATGCGCCGTGTTCTCGCTGACCCCGTCCTCTGAGCTCTATGCGGTGCTCCCCCCACCCCCTGCATTTTTGAGAAAATTTAGAATAAACGTTAAGTTATGGATTCTAGGGTATGTTATTATGGGGTTTCATGACGTAGAGTAAATACACTAGTAGAAATCATTTGGAGATGGGTACCCAGTGCCAACGGGCGTGATAAACAAGCTGCCCTGTTGGCTGGTTCACTTCTGCCAGGGCCCCCACAATGTGAGGTCAACTGACAGGAAACCGAGGGCCCAGAGAATTCAGCAGCTCTCCCAGTGGGGCCGGGCCTCACAGCCAGTCTGTGGAAGCCCAAAGCCAGACTCCTATTACGTGTAATTCACTACATAGGTGCATGGTGTATTCTCTTCAGTAGAATGGTGGATCCATTCAATAGAATGGATACTCCAAAATCGGACAGCCGGAGTGCCTGGGTGGCAGTCATTTGGGTATCAGGCTCTTGGTTTCAGCTTAGGTCCTGTTCTCTGCATCATGAGATCAAGCCCCACCTCCTTGCTCTGTGCGGAGTCTGCCTGGGACTCCCTCTCCCTCTGCACCCCACCCCCCGCTTTCTCTCCCTCTCTCAAGTAAATAAATCTTTAAAAAAATCTGACAACATTTTATGAATGTTTTTCTAATAAAATCTGCCTCACACTGTATTTGTAGTATAAGTACTTTGCTATGAAAACTTTAAACACTGTGCTGATATTAGTTAATTCAAGATGAATAATTTCTTTGCTAAAAGAATAAACATTTGGGTGAGAGTGTTATTTATCTTCTGAGGAAACCATCGGTAAATGTATTTAATTAACTGTCTGTTGTTGGCAATGGACTGTTCAAAATTCAGAGCAAGAAGAGTGCGAGGGGGCAGGAAGTGAGTCCGTTTATTGTGCGTGTGCATAGAGAGCTGGGAACGGGAGGGAGAAAAGGCACCTGCAAAGCGCGTAGCAGGACTACTCCCAGAAACACAGCGAGAACGAGAAAGGCAAAGGACTTACCTTCCTGGGTGTTCCGATGGCTGAGGAGGCAGATGCCCAAGGAAGCAAACGGTCTCCCCACACCATGTCAGGCTATACTAGATCCTATAGGATCACTGACTTCGAGAAATTCTTTGGTCACAAACTACCAACATTTGGAGAATCTATGCTGTGGAAATAATTTAATTCTTAATTGGAGAATTCTTAACTTATTCAAGGGGAAGCCCCTTGGCAGGTGACTAGATGTGGACAGACTCCCACTGAGGACAGCTTTCAGGGGGAGGGCTGAAGTGAAGGGGCGCGGGCCCACAGAGTCACGTGTTCCGCTGTTGAGAGGGCTCGGGGTGTGTCTGACTCCCCTGGGGAGAGAGATTTGTTCAGAAGGCCCTCTGACTTCAGGAAGGGCTGCCTGGAGGCCACACTGGGCTGCGTGTGGCTTGTCTGATGTCAGCACGTCACCCCCATCTTGGGGGCGCTCTTCAGTCTCCCTCTTCACCCCCACGGCACGTGTCATCAATGAGATGGCCTTCCTTGAGAGGGGACAACGGGAGTACCGTGTCCACCAGGACCTGTGGTGCCCCTGGTGACATGTGGTTAGCTCTGGGGAAGACGGTGACACACTAGCTATTGGAACACATAAAAGATTTGGGGTACCATAGAATAGAAGGTACATTCAGGTGACACTCCAGACTGCAGAGGAACTTCAGGGAAAGTCAGTGTGCTCTGTGAGGTATGCGTTTGAATCTGAGCCATTTAATACCGGTCCGTGTGACAATGGAGAAAAAAGAGTCGCTGTTGCTTTAATTATAGTTTTTGTGGAAAATGCATTAATGGCTTTTTATCAAGACTGTGATACTGCTATTAACTGTGGAAACCACGGTGGTGCTTTGGGGACTGACGAGGCTTTCTGGGAGTCTGGTCCTGGAGCCCATTGTAGGAAGCGGAGACTAGCACAGTCTCCTCATTCCTGTGGCATTCCTTGCACTAATGAGTTCACCTTTGCCATTTCGATGGAAACACAGGTCACCTTCCAACTGTGCATTTATTCTGGTAATTGGCATCTATTTTGACCCACCTGGCATTCTTAATTTGGGTAGAAATGGCTTTGTCCCACAGTCCTCCTCGGGAATGGCAGACACACTCCCAAGAGGCCATCGCAGGAAACGAAGTTTAATGTCCAGAGTATAAACTGTGTTTAAAGCCCATGGGCCCTAATGAGATGAAAAAATAAAAGTTACGTGAGCCAGTGCCTCCATGAGGCCAGCGAAGTAATTTCTTATTGTTTTGCCCTACAAAGGGGATACAAACTAGACACTCGGAGACAAAAAACTATGAGGATGTGTTCCCCTTTCCAAATACTTGGGGTGGAATACTTGTTATAGGACAGGACGTTGACATAGGACTGAACGTGAAGACAAAGGCCCCCAATCCTGCCTACACCAGGGAAGGTGCTGAACGCGTCCGTGCGGGCTTCCATGGCTGTCGGCATCGGCGGTACTACTGCTACGCCCCGGACTGGGTTCGAGGTCTGGTCAGAGCACGTGCTGTAACTGCCTACTCTTTCCATTTTTCAGCGCTCCGGCTCCTGAAGGAGGGCGCCGATCCACACACCGCCGTTTCCTCGGGAGGGTCCCTGCTGCATCTGGTGAGAACTCTCTGACTGGGACACGCGGGGGGCGACGCAGGGAGGTGCATCAGTCGTGGGCTCGAAACCCAATAGCCAAATGTACACCCTTTTTTTTTAAGACTTGAGTGGGAGAGAGCCCGAGCAGGGGGGAAGGGCAGAGGGAGAGGGAGAAGCGGACTCCTTGCTGAGCGGAGAGCCCCATGTGGGGCTCGAACCCAGGACCCTGGGATCGTGACCTGAGCCAAAGGCAGATGCTTGACAACTGAGTCCCCCAGGGCATCCTCCAAATATACGTCTAACAGATGATCCTCAAAATGTGACACTTTTGAATGATCAGGCTTGGATAACGAGCTGCAGTATTTCCTAATTACTACATTGGAATTTCTAATTAATCTTTAACAAATTGGAGTTAGAACTTCTGTCCTAAAGAAGATGCTTTTGAAAATGAAGCAGATAATATTGTATCCGTGGTAGACTGTTAGGCAATCCTTCCTTTGCTTCTACACGTTGTCTTTATGGCCACAGTGGATTTTCTCTATTCTCTGCTTGTGACCAGGCACATGTAAATGTGAATAAAGCTCACCTAGATTCTTTTGGAGACAAAGCTGTGAATGGCTAAGTGAATTAACAAATAGATAATTGCATAAACAAGAAAATATTATATGGAGATTCTGACTTCATTTTTCTAGGATGTGACGATTCAACGCTCCCCCAGCCAACTCTGACTTGCAGCCTAGGCTGAGAACCACTGCAGACAGGAGAAACATGTGCCTACCAAAGGCTCGAGATATCTGGGGGGCACGGGCAATCATATTATGCACTCA
The DNA here is from genome assembly GCA_028646535.1 of Procyon lotor. Classification (NCBI taxonomy): domain Eukaryota; kingdom Metazoa; phylum Chordata; class Mammalia; order Carnivora; family Procyonidae; genus Procyon; species Procyon lotor. The sequence continues at coordinate 164,622,163 of CM053605.1, forward strand.
GCAGACTAGAAAAACACCTCAGAACACTGATAGGAGTCAGTCTGTAGAGGAAATGTAAACTCTTTTCCTCCAGCATTGAGACAGAAAGAGAGATTTCTAGATGACTTTTTCCATTTCTGGAGGGTTTTAGTTTTGAAACCTCTCCATTTTGGACTCAGATCATTACATGGCTTACATGAAATTGCAAAGGAGCTATGCCTCCTTAGTTCCTAGATCCCAGGTCTAATGATAAGTAACACCAGTAGGACTAAGGTCGTGCTGCTACCAGCTTTCCACAAACATTTTCTTCTCGCTCAATATGGTTGACTCTTTACCAGGAGGTCCAGTGATCAGCATGTTCAGAAGGAGACGAGGCCAGGCCCTGCTTTCTTTTCTTGGGACTGCCTACCTCTGCCTCTGTTTCCCCTGTTAGAAGAGGAGCAGGAGAGAATTCGATCCCATGCCAGCAGCTTTGGGGCTTTTCCTTTCATATGTAACTTCATGTACACTTACCCCTTTCATGAAGTGGGAGGAGATGCTTAAGCTCACTGAGGCTCGTTTTCCCATCTGTGAAATGGGGGTATTATCCGGGCTGTTGTATTCAGAGGATTTACTGTGAGGAATACACATCACAGCATGCATCGTGATGATCAGAGAGATGGGAAAATAACTTTTAGGACATAAAGTGCCTTTGATGTGTTAGATATTGATCAACATGTACATTATAATGTATTATTTAAGAGGCATTTTCATATAAATGAATTTTTTATTCACTGTAGCTCTGTGTGCTTGGGAATATGCCTATGTGACTTTCCTAGTTAGAAACTGAGGAAGGGAAGTATGAAGCCATTTGGCCAGGTTCCCAGGGTAACAGATAGTATAGACCACCCAGTCTGGCCTGGGCTGATACCATGTTCTTGGCGCATCTCTTCCCTAGTGAACCCGAAAGGGGCTCATTTCAGTTTTCAGAGAACAGGCGGTCCTTCTAATTCAATTACTGGAAGACAGACCTTTTCTGTAAACAAATGATGTGAATTCATTGTTGATATTGCCAAAAATGTTATTATTACTGGGCATGTGTGTGTGAGAGAGAGAGAGAGAGACCCAACTGTATATATAAAATGCGTTTGCCTGTAATGAGCATATAAAAGGCCTCCTGGCAGCAGGCAAAGCAGTCATTGCTTCCCGGCCCCCTAACCTACAGCCAGATGCCACTGTGTCCCTTCACCCAGACCACTGCTACCCTATCCGAAAGCTTCACCCCTTCCCCAGGATGAGCAACAGCCTCTCTCGTCTCCCTGGCCCATCCTTGCCTACCCTGAAGGCTGTGGCTACACCGAAGCAAGACCATCTGCCCCCTTCATCAGAATACCCCAGAAACTTCCCTTCCCACTCCAGGAAAAACCCAAAGTCCTCCGTAGAGCCAGATCCTGACCTTCCCCTGCCATGGCCCCACCCCCATTCCTCCCCTCTTGTTCTCAGAGCTCCTTACCTGCCCGCCATACTCCCTCTGGGTTCGGCCCCCTAACCCCCCGTCTTTTCCCCTTGGAACACTGCTCTGCAGGTATCCACGCAGCTCATGCCCTCATTCGCTTTGGGTCTCTGCTCGGAAGTCATCTAGCAGAGCAGCCTTCCCTGGCTTGCCCTTTAGGCTAGAGTAGTCTATCACCACCACTCCTCAATCAACTTGACTTTCATCTAGTTTCACCAAAGCCTGTGGGTGCCACCAGAGCACAGACCCATGTGATTACGTCCCGCTTCTTAGACCGTGGGCTCCGTGAGAGCAAGAACTGCGCATAGTCTCATCAGCCTGTTGTATCCACAATGCCTGGGGGAGTGCCCAGCACCTGCTAGATGCTCAGTAAATTTGTTGAGTAGGAAAGTTAATGCATTAACTACATAATTAATTAATATCTGAGGGTATCATCACTCTTAAGGATGCAGAGATTCCAAACACATTCTGTGCCCATAGCGAGTTTAGTTTTCTGAGGAAGATTACGGCAGACCTGGGAGGGTGGTGAACAGGAGATCGTGGTGGAGGACCATAGCGAGGCCATCCTGCACTAGGAGAAGAGTGCTGACACTTTCTTCAACCCTCCTGATCAGATGTAATTACTCTTTTATCTAAGATCTTCGAGTGCACAGTCCTTGCCTCGCTACAGATCTTGTCACGGTGGGTCATAATTAATGGATGATGTGTCTTTTCTCTCTGCTAGACTGCATTTTCAAAAACTGAGACTGTCGTAGATACTTTTATATCCATGGCGTGTGACATGGAGGAAATACTCACGATGTCGTCCATGCATGAACAGATGAATGAATGGGCCCCAAGGACCTAAGAGCCTCTTTGGCTAATAAGAGGTCAGTTATTTGAGGCCCAGGTCACAGAGTATAAAGACTCAGAAATAGTGGAATCAGAAGGAAAACCAAATGAGAGGATTCAAGTAAGAAGGCAGAGGGAAACACTTTCTTAATTTTCCGTTCAATGCAGCTGTGTTGCATTTTGATACCCTTAGGCATCGGCTGCGAGCCTCAGATAAGAGGAAGGTGGGGCTGGGGTGCACGTGAGAAAGCCTGGGGACAGCTGAGGGACCCTGGGGTCAGCGCTGAGTCTTCCTTTCCTGGGGTTCCTGAGAAAATAAAAGCAAATGAAAAATTGCGAATTGCTGGAGAGACAAAATTACAGGGTTTCAACATGCCTAAGGTACTGAAAAAGGCAATTTAGCCACCTGAAATGTCGAGTACGAGCGTCTCTGCTGTTGGCCCCACCTTCGAGACAGCCTGCGTTAGGAAGCCTAATGTGTTCTCAGCACCGAAGCTCTAAATATGGATCCTTAGATCAACGCCTTTGAGAAAAAGGCAGTGCCTATTTATGTGGGCCATCAAGAAAAAGCAGTGGATATTGTTGAGATTTCCAGAGTTTCGTTGATTTCACTCAGTTATTCTTCATTGAGTTCCTGATTCCGAGTGTAGATTTCAGGGCATTTCTCTTAGAAGTGCCAGGAGAACTTTGATGTTGGAGATGAACAATTCTCATCCCGTATGGGGATTTTATTTTCTTTTGAAAATTTCAGCAAATACCTCTAGATTAGCTTGTTTGCCTACCCTTCCCTAAATAATTCATGTATCAAACCTTTGGCAGGTGTCAAGTCCTGTGATTGACAGAGGGGAAGTAATGAGAGCAGGTGACAGTTACACGAACACTCAGATTTAAGTCTCAGGAAGACATTATGATATTTGTGGATTTGGAAACAGAATCCCACAGGTTTTGCTAAACCACTGTCCGAGGTTTTATGGTAAGACCTCTAATAAATGAGCTCTTAAGAAGGAGCTCCCAATGGTGACCAAACCCTCTTGAATGAGGCATGAAATACAAATTCCTTTAGTGTTGCCTTGTGACAGCAACAGACCATGGTGAGGCTTAAATGGGATGTGTTAGAAATAGGAGTTACTCTTTCTTTGACCTGGTGATGAGACGAGAGAGAAAGGGGGAGAATCTTTGCAAAAGCAGAGAAAAATCTTGAAGGCTAGACCAAAAATTTTTAACATGACTCAGACAGGGGAAAGGAGGCAAAGTCTTTTCATTTTTTCTTGTATGTTTCATATAATAAAAGAAATTAATAAGCTTAGCTGGGACTGCATTTTTGTTAGAGGCTTAACACTACCTGTTTTAATCACTTCCTGCTCTTCCAAGAAAGTCTGGTGTGTGAATTGGCTGCTCATTGGGCCTCCCTCTCAACATCTTTCAAACTTCAGGATCTGGAAGAAGCAGAGATAATTAGCAAATTAGTACCGTGGCAGCTGTTCCACATCTTCATATCTTTTTGATGGAAGAGAAAATATTATATTTTGAAAAGAGTCAGAATATTAGGACTGTGGAGGAAATGTCTAAAGAAGGATCTAATTTTAAAACTGGTGTAGGTGTTAGAGAGCAAATGTGGTCAACAGATACATGGGCGTTGTCCAAAGCATCTGGGCATTGACCGTGTAACTTCCCCCTCCTTTGCTCTCCCAGAAAGTAAGGGGGAAAATAGGTGAGGGTAAGTGCTGGCGAGAAAAATGCATCAACACAGAAGAAAATGTGCTCTCTCCAGGGGCCGTTCCCAGGAGTTTCTTAGATGACGAGGAATTGGGGGCTTCCGAACAGGATGGGGCAACAGGAAGCGAAGAGGCAAGTGAAGGAGCAAGATGGATGAAAAAGGAGAATGATAATGATCAGGAGAACCCAACCATTCTGATGTTGGAGGATGGTGCCAGAAAGGGCTGGGAAACAAAAAAGGGCAGTTTCCATGAACTGGAAACAATGGCTTCTTTAAATTTTTTCCAAGGAGGTGATAAAGATTCAAATTTTTGGCCGGACTGTGCTTTTTAAAATCCAGCATCTCTTTGGTCCATGAGAATCATGGCATCCATACCTGGAAAGCCTGGGTCCAGAATCTTTGACCATGAGTACAGTGTCCATCTGAATCTTGAAGGAAAATCCTAACCTTGTTCTGTGTGGTGGGTATACATTTATTTGGACTGCCCGGGGGCGTGGCTCAGGGGTAAGAAGGCAACGAAAGTGCATTTCTCAGAATGCCACCAGGGACTGAGGGGAGTGGATTTTCTATTTTTGAGTAAATAGATCACACAGGACTGGTTTATTCAACAGCAAATTCTAAAAAATTCCTTAGTAAATTTCCCAGTGATATTTGTGTTTTGTTTCATTTTGTCTCTACACCTATAGAACCCACTTTATAAAGAATTAGAATCCTTCGTGACCCAGTGAAGGCAGATGGGTGAGGGATTTTTTACAGATGTCTTTGAACTGTGAGCCCCTCTGAGAAAAATCCCAGTTGACCAGCACTGAGAGCACTGGTACAGGGCCTTCCCTAGAGGAAGCTGGATGTCTCACCCTGAAAGGTTTTCTCTGAGGGCTCAGGCTGATACTCACCCTCTCAGGAAGGCCGTCCACGCCAAATGAAATAGATGTCCTCAAAGAGCCATTTCTGTTCCTCCTCCAAATTGTTATGCTGTTTCCTACTTCGGGGTGCTCCTCTGAGATGGCCCCATAGCTCATTGGACTTCTCCATCATACTTCTCTTTGATGGCATTGCCCTCTTGATTTTGAGGCTATGGATTGCAGACAATATCTAGTCCATGATACCAACTCTTTGGCTTAGTGCAGCACTAAGCACATGATAGGGCTTCGGTGAATACTTAATGGATTATGAATGTCTCAACCCCTACCTCCTCCACCGGATCCTTCAAGACCTGTGTAGCAAGTGTCCCATACTGGGGTGTCCAATTCTATCACGCTGTTAGGTACCCTCCACTGTGACTCTAGAATGCTCTGCACACCCTCAATCTCATTCAACTGTATTGTCTGTTTCCCAAGGGTAGTTACTAGGTTGTTAAACTTGACCTGTATATTGCCAAGTGCAGTGCCTAGAATAGAGTTGCCTGATAAAATCTTGGTGATTCATGGTGAGGCAAACCAATGTTGCAGCTGAAGGAGCAGAGTTTACATTCACTTTAAAAGGATAAAAGTTCTATTAGGATTTAAAAATTTCTGGATGTGCTTCAGCGGTACCTCCGAATCTCTTTAGTAATAGCCTGTTGGATAATTTGTATTTGGTTCAATTGGCTGAAAGAGAGCTGTGCTTGGAATGCAGGTGGAAATAATAACTATGATTCATCTCAGAGCATTCTGGGTAGGTTATGTATAGAGAGGTAATCTGTAGCACAAGTATTTGCCAGAGAGAAGAAACATATCCTCTTTGGCTTCTGATGGAGTTATGTCTGGATGAACCATGTAAATTGAAAGTATCCTTAGGTCAAAAATGCATCTAATACATCTAACCTACCAAACATTGTAGCTGGCCTAGCCTAGCCTAGCCCAACATTAGCCTATAGGTCGCCTAGCCCAACATTAGCCTAAAGCTGGGCAAAATCATTGAGCACAAAGCCCATTTTCTAACAAAGTGTCGAATATCTCATGCAATTTATTGCATTCTCTACTGAAAGTGATACCACAGAATGGTTACATGAGTACAGAGTGATTGGCAGTGTACCACTTGTCTTCGCTCATGACAACATGGCTGCCTGGGAGCCGCGGCTGCTGTCCAGCATCATGAGAGGGGCTCGAATCGCATGTCGCCAGCTCCGGACATGATCCAAATTCAGAATTCTTTCACACCTTCGTAACGTCAAAAACTCATAAGTTGAACCATTGTAAGTCAGAGACCATCTGTACATGAAAAGCAAAAATGATGAGAAGTATGTTCAAGATGACATTATAATGAGTGCGATCCTTCAGTGTGATATAATGGCAGAGAAGTGAAAGTGATTTTGTACAGATCTCGGCACTGGCTTAAAGAGGTGGCTGGTAGAGATTGATGTTCAGTACAAGGGGCCATATGGAAATTCTAGAGCGATTTCAAAAATTTTTTTAAATTGCAGCAAATTCAAATTCGTTTTCCTACTGATACAAATCTCTGCGTGTACGTGTCTCTCTCTCTTTGTTTGTCTCTGTCTCTCTTCATCTGTCTCTGGTTGTAGAGAAGTTTTTGAACCACTGCGAACCCGCAAATATAGGACAAGAAAAGTGGACAATGATTAACCCAAATTGATTATATAAGTCATGTTGCTTCCCCTCTCTCCACCGCTTCTGGAGAGTTCAGAGAGAATTTTTTTTTTTTAATTCGTGGAATTGTGCTTAGCACATGATACCCACTCAATAACTGATATCTGGATCAAATTGAATATTGTCCTGGTAAATCCTTGCTAGTCTCTTCTGCCCTAGTGGCTTTGAAATCAGCGTAGAGGAGAAAAAAAAGGAAAGTGTGCCCTGAAAATGTATAGACATTGAGAAAACTAATGGGACAGGTTTGACCCATGTTTAAGAAAGAAAACTAAAAATTTGCAAAAGATAACTTTCATGTATGAACCAGGGAATTTAATGTGGGAATTCAGTGTTTGTATAAAGCTTTTATTTTTCTGAGTGATAGATTTCAGAGTTGTTCAGGACATGTTTGTTAGCCAACCAGAAGAGCTAAGATACATAAAATATCCCTTATAAGATGTAGGGAAAAGACAAAACATTTTAAGTTTAAAATTGTATTTGTTATTTGGTTTCTATGGTTTTTAGGGTCTTTTCAGCTGAATCAATAATACACATTGTATTGGGTTTGTACATTGAGGGACGTTACCTTTGTTTAGAAACAATTCCAAACAGTGAAAGAATGCATTCCCTGAGAAGCTGAGGACTGCTGAGTTAGTGTGGAGGGTGTCATTTCACTAATCCTAGGCAACTCAGTAAATAGTCTTGGAGGAAGGAGCTCTTTGTGGTGTTGCTCTCCAAGTATGTGTTAGGAGGCAGAATGGAATGTTTGGATCCCGGATTGGGATATTGGGATTTAGTACTTTAGCGTGGAGCCATTCTTTCATGGTGACAAGCCAAGGGTAGTAACTAAAGTATAATATGGTGGAGGTTTCTGGGGGCCTAGAAGAAAGACATTTTATACTTTCAGAGACTGTGTGTAACCCAGTGTTGCTGATGTGCTCACTGCTGGGACAACTGCTGTGATTGTAGTCCCCAACTTTGATGAAAGGGGAGAGTGACCCTTTTGGGAGAAGAAGGATAGGATGTAAGCATAGAATGAATATTAGAAAGAAGCACATTAAGGTGAATGAATGCAACTGATTGTAAAAGAATCAGTAAGCTCAGGGACACCCACCTGGCTCAGTTGATGGAACATGACACTCTTGATCTTGTGGTTGTGAGTTCCAGCCCCATGTTGGGTGTAAAGCTTACTTAAAAAATAAACAAACAAAAAGAATCAATAAGCTCAAGAAGTGGCTAAGCTTTTTCAGGGCTGATGGGAGGAGAATTTTACCTACTCAGTGGAGAAGGCTACAGGAGAGATGGTGATTCCAGAGAGATAGATTTAGGTTCTATGGACATTTCTAGATGAGGAAAGTTTATTTGAAATGGACTAGGTTCCAGAGGTTCGCTGGAAGGAAGTGCAGTGTGTGGACTTGAGGGACCCAGGGGGCTGGTTGATGAAGAGTTTTGGCAGTTCGAGGTCTGCTTCATGGGCACGTGGTCCACACAGTTACTCTGGGCTTTGGGCTCTACTGGGCTCATGCTTGGTTTCATGCTCTGCTGTCACCATCTTAAAATTCTTAGTAATTTTTTTTAAAGATGCATTTATTTGAGAGTGAGAGAGAGAAAGAGAGCATGGGGTGGGGGCAGAGGAGGAGAGAAAATCTTAAGCGGACTCCATGCTCAGCTCAGACCCCGATATAGGGCTCAGTCTCACCCCCAAGATCATGACCTGAGCTAAAATCAAGAGTCGGACGCTCAACCAACCGAGCCACCCAGGCGCCCCCAATTTCTTAGTCATTTTTGAAAAAGGGGCCACACTATTTCATTTTGTACTGCGTCCCATTAATTATGTAGCCCATCCTGCCTGGACTTTGGAGAGGCAGAGGACGGTGACAGGAGGAGCCAGAGGAGACGACCGGTAGTGTCAGAGCTCTCCGAAGGTGACCGAGTGGCAGTTCCGCCATCTTCTTGCTGCTGGAAACTCTTGCCAGAAATTGGTTGAAATGACAAAGAGCAACCTGAATCAGGAGAAAGATTCGCTAGCTAGAAGAAAATTCTTTCCAGTGAGAATGAGGTTTACTGTCTAACAGTAATGTTGTAAGAACATTGTAACGGCAGTGTTCAACCATCGTAATCTTTTCAGACAAGTGTGATTAGAAGGTATTTATTGCTGTCAAATTATTATTCATGATCCTCTGAAATGTGAATCTAAAAATTACATTACTTGAGAGAGGCTGATACCATTTTCTGCACTGTATCTAATTAACTCTTTTTTGGTAAAAGACAGGGAAGAGCCAAACTGTAGGTATCTTTGAATTGTAAATGTGGATTCCTGAGGTGAGAACTGAGGGGATCCTGACAGACAGGGAAGGAGGAGGTCCCATCTCTGTTGATTATGCAGTGAGTTATCAAAAAGATAAAGAGAGCAGAATAGGCGTTACCATCATGTGAATTTCCTGAAAGAAATTGGATCCGGGCTCTAATTCTAAAACCTATTTATTGAGTCTTTAGACTCTGATCCTCATCTTATTAGTCATTGTACCCAAACCTGCAGCTCCCGTGGATGGGACTCAGAGTCTTAGCGTTTTCGTTATTGTTACACAGGACACAGTACTTCACACAGGCAAAGGTCATGGTTCAGAACTGCAACTAATCCCTCTGCCTTCACACGTGCCTTTGCCCCAGGGGCTTCCATATGTCCCAATACTGATGCCTGTGCATCTTCCTTTGTATAGAACCTGCACCATGATTTTGCACCGTGCCGACTGTACATTCTTGAGACCACCAGGTAATGGAGGAAGATAGGAATGTTCTTCCATGACCATTATGATTTGGAACCACAATTCATGTGTCTATTTCTTTTCTTTCTCTGATGAAATATCAAATCGTGTTTGATGAAATATCAAATCAAAGTTCAAATCGTGGACCTAATTTTAAAAATCGGGCTGTCTTGTAATCACTAATTTTAATGCACATTACATAATAAGAAAAATATAAATCAATCCCTGTAATCCCCATTTCTGATGCTATCAGTCTGTTTGGTTACTGTCTGGATATTGCCCACGGCTCACTGATGCTCAGTTCACTTATTGAAAGTCATCCTTTGCTCTGTCTCACTTTGTGTAATCTGCGTTACCATCTTCAGGTTCACCAGTCTTATCTTGTGCAACAGCCAGTCCATTATTGATCCCATCTGTTGGTATATTTTTCATCTCCACCATGATAGTTCTCATCATCAGGAGTTAAATTTGAGTCTCTTTGCTGTCTTCCATATCTCTGCTTACCACATTCAACAGTTTCCCAGTTTTTTGAACATACGGAATATAGTTATCATAACAGTTTTAACACGCAGATTTGCTCATTCTCACAAGTGTATCACTTCTGAGTTGGCTCCCACTGATCATTCTCTCTCCTCTTTGTGGATCCTATTTGCTTGCTGTCTTGTATATCTGGTCATTTTTTTCTTGGATGCTGCCATAGTGAATTTTGCCTTGTTGGGTACTGAATATGTTTATGTTCCTATATATAACCTTGAGCTCTCTTTGAGGGGTATTGAATTATTTGGAAGAAGTTTGAGCCTTTCAGAGCTTGAGTTTAGTATTTCTAGGTGGGAGTAGAAGATCTTTGAAGTCCCCTCTCTCTCTGCAGCCCTGTTTTCTCTGTGACTCTGTTTGGTGGATGCTGGCCAGTTTGATCTCTGGATTTTTAGTTCAGTCTCCTCTTCAGTGGCCCCGCGCAACTGGGGTTCTCCTGTGCTGTGCTCAGCTTAGAAAGTCCTTCAAGCCTGAGAGCTGAAACAACAGCAGCAGTAGGACCGCCTTATTTCTTCCCAGCTCCTGGAAGTCATATTTTGGCTGAGTGGTTTTGTTTCCATTTCAATTGATTCAGGCAGGAATGCCAGTCAGAGCCCTGTTACTCAAAAGGGGAAGTCCTCCATGATTTGCTTTTAATTGTCCAATCCAATGAGTAGTTGATATATTGACATGATGGTCCTTCCAATAGTGGCATTGATTACTACTTCTTTTTGAGAGGGGAACCTGTTTTGATGCATCAAAATCCTATGGAAAGAGTGTATCTTTCAACCCAGAAATTTTGCTAATTGGTAGTTAGCTTATTTAGCTTAGGTCTTTTTTTTTTTTAATACTAATTTAGCTAATATGCATTTATCACTGATATAAAGTATCAGAGATACACATAGTTATAAAGTATCAGACTTATACTAAGAAAAGATAATTTATAAGGTCCAGGGAAGAATGAATATGTGGGACTCTTCAGTGATTATTGAAAATTCATAATGGCAACAGTGCAACCTTAAACCAAGTGCAGGACCCACCTAAGCGTGACCACGGAGACTGTGCACCCTTGGAGCCAGCCCTGACTTTGAATTTTTTCTTAAAATTTTACCTATAAATAATAAATAGAAAATAAGAGCAAAACAAGTTCCTAGAGAGTTTGATTTAGTAGACTATGAAATTTCTGTAAAATACGATGATTAAAATTCATGTTAGAAGATTCTGAAATTATGAATAGTTAACTGTTCCAAGATGGTGCTGTGGAGCACTTAGTTGTTTTCTGTAGCTTGGCTGAAGGCTGCATTTGGATGATGGGGGATGAATTTGGAAGGGCCACGAAAGGTCTTATCTGCCTTGGATGCAATAAGGTAGTGAAACGTTATTCTTCAACAAAATTCAATGACAAAATATGTACATTATAGAGCAGAAGGCTCATATGATCAAATCTGTATTTCAGAAAGATAATTCTGGCAAGTGGTCCAAGATTTTCCGGTAATCCTAGGTATAAATGAGGAGGACCCAAAAAGTGATATTTTTTCCTCCTTCTTAACGTCTGTCCCTCTTTTCTCATTTTTATTTCTACTGTCCATGGATGCCATTTCCCCTTTAGTCCTCCATCCTCCATATGCCCTTTAGCTTGCAGGTTATTTGGAGAACAGTTAGCCCCATCTCTCAACCTCTAAATTGGCACTGAAGTCTTTATCTGTGGACATTTGTAATAAACCTTATAATAGTTTGAAATACATTTCCTTTTTTTTTTCTTTCTTCCAGTGCGCTCGGTATGATAATGCCTTCATTGCAGAGATCCTGATTGACAGAGGGGTCAATGTCAACCACCAGGATGAAGACTTTTGGACACCAATGCATATTGCATGTGCTTGTGATAACCCCGATATTGTCCTGCTGCTTGTATTAGTAAGTAAAGCAATTTAGTTTATTACCATTTGGAGATTTGACAGCGTAGAAAGACTATATATTTAACTATTAATATTTCACAATATGTAATAATTTGGTTGATAAAAAATGTATATGTATGTCATCCTTTATTTCCCTAGAATTACAGGGTAATTAGAGAATAAGGTTGTGGGTCACAGAGTTCATAAAACAGATTGAGTAGATGTCATGTGAAGCTCTACTCCACTGGCATTTTTTCTGGGAAATTATATGCCTTAATACTTTGCAAGTGAATCCTAACTAAAATGGTTTCATAAGTGGGGTTTCTTTCAATCCATTCCCTTAATTTTTAGCCAGCTAAGCATACAGTAATGACATAGGGCATCTATTGAATCGTATTCTCTTGCTCACATCTAGTAAAGCAGTGTCTACATTTCTTTACAAGAAAATGAAAACTCTAAGTATGAAACTTTACTAGAGTTATGTGTTGCTGTTGTTTTCGATTATAGCTTAGACCCTAACATAGATCCTCACAATATACTTTAATTATTTCAGAATTGAGAGTTGGGATTTTTTTCTGGTGAATTTATCTCTAACAAAGATTCTTAAGAAATTATGCAGGAGTTTTAGAAAGCATGCACATCTCAGTGTCTGATTATGTTGCTTTTCTTTGGGAGACAGAATTGAGAAATAGAAGCTGATTTTATTTCACGTGTGGTCATAGAGTTAAATCTATAGTTTCCAAATTAACATGTTCATAGTTCTGCAGTGACCCTTTTCTCACATCAGGTACAAAGTTGGATTTCTGACAGTTATATTCTACAGTGACCTTCATTTAGTGATCATTTAATTAATATTTATTGATTACTATTTTAACATAATTCCTGCCCTTGAGGAAATTACAGCTTATTCATTCATTCAAATATTTATTGAATAACCACTGTGGTCTAGGTGCTACCCAGCGGACAAAAAGACATTTTACATTAGAGAGAACGGCAGGAACAAATAAGAGCAAGGCGAGTAAGGGCACCACTGAGAAATTTGATTAGTAGATTAAGCAAGTCTGAATAGTGTCCTTGCCACCATGGAATAGCCCGCCCAGACATCTATCCACAGGAATAATTCACTTTCAAATAAATATGGGTGAAACCCATTGGCATAAAAATTGTAGTAGGAATATGTTCCTGTCCACAACCTCAAAAGAGAGATTTATTTTACTTCCAGAATTGAATGCCACTGTACTTGGTGTTAGTGCTGCACATCCAATATTCTTGTCATTTTCCAAAGATTACTGATGAGTAAGAGACTGAAAGTATTTGAATGTGTTCTGATCTCTACTGAGGGTCAGCCGTAAACAGGAAAAACACAAATCCCTGCCTCGTGGAGCTTACATTCTCCTGCGGAGAAGCAGGAAAGAACAAATATGCAAATGAGTGAAATACACGGTATGTCAACTGCAGAGAACTGTCAGAGGGACAAGAAGAGAGGAGTAGGAGTATTAAGGGGTGGCCTCATGGACAAGGGACACGTGAGTGAATCGTGACTGGCTTTCCCTGCGTTCTGTCACCCCAGGTGAATCAGGGATCCTCTGGAGAGTGTGGGGTCGAGAAGTGACATAATCTGACTTTTGTTGGAGAAGATCCCTCTGGCTACTCTGTTGAGACTGGACAAGGAGGGGCAGTATGGGGGAGCATTTAGCCGTCTGTTGCCACTCCCCAGGCTAGACGTGCTGGGGGTGGTGGTGGTGGTGGGAGGTGACTCACATCTAGACGTTTGAAGGTCACGTTGTCCTTGTTTGCTATGGGATTGGATGTAGGGCTTGAGAGAAAGGACACAAGTCACCGATGACTCCCACTTGTTGGCCTGAGGACTAAAGGCTTGACATTTGTATTAAAAGCATTGGAACCATCTTTTTCAAGTCTCTTAGGAAATCATTACAAGAACGATTTCAGTGAGTTGAGAGATAATTGTGTGTTGTGAGCTTTTGTGCAGTAGAGGTATGTGTGTATGTGTGTATTGCCACCAAATACTGCACAGCCCTAGAACGTTGCTATTTTAATTGGATCCCAAAAGGTTTGTGTTGATGGAGTAGGCTTAGGTACTGTGAATGTCCTCAGTACTCTTGCCACATGATCTGCAAAGCTCGGAGAGATACCAGTTATAGACTTGGGTGCCGCCTTTCCTGTGTGTCCAATATATTTCTCCATGCTTTGTAATGATTAATTCGCTTAGCCCTCCTGAAACCCTACTGCATATATGCTGGCTTTCTCTGCCTGTTAGAGGTGAGGGACGGAGGCCCATAGAGGCCAGGCTTTGTGCTAAAGGCCAGAGACAGATTTGGTGTCAGAACCTGAGCCCCCTGGTCTGCCGTCCGACAGACTTCCTACAGGGCGGCAAGTCCCCAGGGTGGATGGGTGACACCTTGATTCCCATTGTAATATCACACCTTCACTCCCCTTTAAAAAGATTTCAAACTGATGTTTACAATTTGGGAAGAAAGTTAAGAAATACGGTATATACACTCGATTCTTGCTATCGTGATAGTTATGTTCTCTGATGTCACTGCGAACACCGCATTAGTGAATGCTGAACCTCAGCTCCTGGGGAAATGCAGTGTTCGGTTCCCGCGAGCCTCCGGTCCTAGTCATCAGCAGGTCTGTGCAAACCTTGTTTTATCTGTCTTTCTTTTTAAAGATGCCTTTTAAAATCTATACTGTTGATTCATAAACATTGAACTCATGGCCAATGATGCTATCATTTGTGCCTGAAGGAAGCCTAGCCACACGCATATTTTCTCCATAAGGCTTCTTGGCTCTAGGAAGCAATGGAGAGCATCTCAGCACCATGCTTGGGGCTCATCTTAAATGACAAAATCGCCAACGAAAGGAGGGAAATGTGAAAGGCACACTAAATAGACCACAATGGAGACTTTCTTTTGCACCATGAAGGTGAAACAAGAAGGTCCGACCTTATCTTGCGAGATCTCCATTGCAAACAAGTGCCCCAGTGACCAGAATGTTCCCCACACTGCGCTTGTGTGCGAACGACCGTGGACGTGGAGCCCGAGGAGTCCTTGTGGTATTAGGGAAAACGTCAGCCAACAGACGAATTCGCAAATGTGGAGTCTATGAATAGTGAGCACCCACTGTGTTTATTACTAAGCAAAACAATGCACACTTTCTTAGAATTTTAAGTATGAAACAGAAATCATCTAAACTGAGTTTATTTTCAGAATTGGGTGGATCGAAAATGATGATTTTCTGCAAGACTTTTTCAAAATTTATACAAAGAAAGTCTCAGTATTTTTACAATTTCCAGCATGTAGTTGGATAGAATTTTGGAGTTTCTAGAAATTTTACAGATATCTCACTGGAAATGCAGAGTATTCCTGTGATGTGAACAATGCACTTAATTTATAACTCTTATTTTTATATAAAGAAATCTATTATCAGAGAGATTCCATAATAGAATAACGTCTCAAATCTAAATGTTTTGCACCCCCAAAATAAAATTTTAATGCACTCTAATTTTTTATATTTATATCTAATTATACCTGTATTTAATTATATGTAATATACATTAAAATTACTTTGTCCACTGCGAATTTTCTTTTCCTCAATTTATTGATTGTTGAGCATCTCACATATATACGTTTTGATTTTTCATTCTAAATATTTTCTAATTTGCTCCATATTCAAATACTATGTTCTATAACTCAGAACTGAGTTTTTTAATATTATAAAAATATTATATTTTATTATAATAAATTATATTATAAATTATAAATGTTGTATTTATATTATAACAAACTATTACAGTTTGTTTGTTTTTTTTAAATCTCAAGGTGCATGGCCATTTCTCAGATTTTAAGAAGCTTTTCTGTTACTCAGGACTGTATCACAAAGGCTAATAAGTGATGAACTCAAGTCATGTCAGGTTTTCTCTAGCAAATCTTGATTCATATTTATTTCAACATGTTTATGTATGTGTATTTCTAGTGTGTTGTATCAGGGCATGTATATCTTGAAGAAGTACTTGTGGGATATACTCAGAACCCTGCCTGCGGAGGGAGGGATGGTGGGCTTGGCTTTGCTGCCTCGTCCCTCGGAACCGCACAGGGAACCATCTCTGACTTTTCTCCGGTCGCTCGGTTCTCCGGTCTTTTCTCATATGACTTTGGGTAAAAGATACACATTTATTTCAGGGTTCTGAATTTTCACATCTGATTTTGCAATGTGGCCGCAGGTACTACATTACTCTGCCCCGTGACCAGTTCCAAAGCTGAGGCAAATCTGCGTGTTTTAACAGTCCTGCGCGTTTGGGACCATCAGAAACACATCCCGTGCATTTGGTACTAATTATTTTAGGAAAATGATTCAATTGAGTACAAGACTGTAGGATGCTTCTACTCGAGAAAATGATATACCTGTGTTCCTGATAAATCATCTCGGACTTCTTGTCTTTCCTACTGAAAAACTTGGGAGGATATAATTTGATATTCCACGTGTCCTGGAATTATTTAATAAACCCTACTCCACAAAGGGTATCTATGAAACGTGGTCACAAGAAATGAGTAATAGACAACAGAAGGCTAAAATGTCATTTTAATTAGTTTTATTTATAAAACGGTGAATTAATTCTGTTACCTACTACTGGGAGACCTTTCAAGGTATTTTTACTCTTTGAAATCAGAAGGCGCAGGGAAAATATCAGCAGATGGATAGTCATTTACTGAGAGAGGCTCAGCAATAGCTTTATCATTGTTTTACTTCGGTAACAATGGGATGATTACTGGAAATTGCACTCAATGTTTTCTCCATCCTTGGTCTTTTGCATTTGAACATCTGACGTTTATCATTTTTGTGCCTCTTGGATACAGTGCTTCATGGACCGTGTCTAATGGGTCCTGTGGAACCAGCTCGTTTTAATGGGTACAGCAGGAAACTGCGAGAAACCAACGATTCTGTCGTAACTGAGATAGGAAATGATATTTCAAAAACTTGAAATGATATTTCAAAAAAAAAAGTAAGCAAAAATATTGCTTACTTTGTGTTAGGTGGCTTAAACTGATAGGTCAAAATTAACTCATTCCCAAACATTGCTCATTCATTGCTTAGACCGCTGTTGGGTTAAATGCTGCTATAAAACTTTCATATTGTTTAGTTATAATTTATCCTTCCCATCACTTTGGTCTGTTAACTAGGAGGACGTGGGGTACCCTGCTATTTAAGAAGGTGATATTCCTCCCTAGAAAATGAGCTATAAATCCCGAGGGTTCGAGGTCAGTCTGAGTTTCCAATAAGAGCTGTGGCAGAGGGCCTGGTGTCTTTATCGACTTTGTACGTAAATGGCCCCACACTCAATATTTAATCTCTCTCTTAGCAGTTTCTCTCGCCTTCAGCTTCACGGACAAAGTAAGTTTCCAGGCAACAACAAACTGTTGATTTTTTTCCTATTTATTCACAGCCTTTGTTCCATCCAGAAAATGCATTTGTCTCCTTCCCGGAGCTAAATTTTCCTCCATCCTCCCTAGACGATACTAACTGCCACCTGGCAAAGGATTTCTGCGTCACTTTTCCATCTCCTGTTCCACAGTCTTTCTATTGGGCTCCTCCTTTAAATTCATAGTTATGTCGCAGCATCTCCCAGTAATTAAAAAACTAAGGAAAAGACCGATAAAGTGTCTTTCCTGTACCTGTCACCACGGTGCCCCCTCATTGTTATAGTCAGGCTTCTCTGAAGAGCAGCATGCTTTGTGGACCCACTTACCACCTCCCGGCCAGGCCTCAGTGCAGCCAGGTCACCTGCTGTCCACGCAGGGACCCCAGCGTGGCCCCTGCGGAGAATGCTTTTGACATCCCTGTGATGGCTTTCATTGTTTGTCCTATTCCATTTGTCTCACTCGATCTAAAGGCAAGTGGGTCAAAGGAGGAAATCGGGCAGATATCCAGGCTTTTTTTTTTTTAAGATTTTATTTATTTGACAGAGAGAGAGATCCCAAGTAGGCAGAGAGGCAGGCAGAGAGAGAGGGGGAAGCAGGGTCCCCACTGAGCAGAGAGCCCGATGTGGGGCTCAATCCCAGGACCCTGAGATCATGACCTGAGCTGAAGGCAGAGGCTAACCCACTGAGCCACCCAAGTGCCCCTATCCAGGCTTTTTTATTCAAGGTTCTATTTTTCGGGCTAATCAGAGTAAGAATTTGAAAGAAGCAACTCTGGCTTCTAAGCCCTGTTCATGACCATTAAACTTAGGGATTCTCGGCAAATAGGATTGTATATTAAGTGTACAACATGATGATTTGATGTAAGCGTACTTTGTGAAATGATGGTGGTAGTCGGGTTATTAACACACCCACCATTTCACATGGTGACCAGTAATTCTTATCCTGTCATGGTAAGAATGCTTCAGACCCCCTGTCACAGCGAAACTCCAATGTGCCAAACAGTATTGGTACTTAGAGTCGCCATGCTGTGTGTCCGGTCCTCAGAGCCTGTCCATCTGGACCCGGAGGCTTGTGCTCTGATCGGCGGCTTCCCATCTCCCCCACCCCAGCTCTCGGGAACCACCTTTCTACTCTGTTTCTATTGAGTTGGACTTTTGTTGTTCTTTTTTTTTTCCTTAAAGATTTATTTATTTATTTATTTACTTACTTACTTACTTGACAGAGAGAGAGAAATCACAAGCAGGCAGAGAGGCAGGCAGAGAGAGAGGGGGAAGCAGGTTCCTTGCTGAGCAGAGAACCCGATGTGGGGCTCCATCCCAGGACCCTGAGATCATGATCTGAGCTGAAAGCAGAGGCTTTAACCCGATGAGCCATCCAGGAGCCCCTGTTGTTGTTCTTATGTTGTGTTTTTGTAAACGTATCATCATTACCTAACCCTTCGCATCACTAAAATCTATGGTGAAAATTTCTCCTGATCGATGGTGAAAATTCTCACTTGATATTCACAGTGATTAAGGCCCTAAAAGTGATTTCAGAAAACAAGCAATGATGTGTGCTTCACGATAAATCTATAACTTGACATAAAATTCTTTGAAGAACGGAGAAATACATTACATACCTTTCATAGGCATCTGACAGAAACGTGAGACCTGAGGTTTTCCCCAGGCTTGGTAAGTTTGAGAAACACACATTTCCACATCCCAGGTCTCAGGGAAACTTCCTTAGGCTTACCTATTCATTTATTTAAGCTCCCATTTTTAATAAATGATACTGCCTCTTCAAAAGTCCTTTTCATGATGAACAACATTTTTTCCTCTATATTTAAGACAATTAAACTTTCAATAATTTGCATTAGTATTATAAAACATTTAGATTTAATTTCATCCTTTTAGTAAGACGTTTTATTTTTCTAATTACAGGAGCAATTCACATTTATCTTAGAAAGCACTGGGAAATATAGAAAAACTGAAAGAACATAAAAGTCACCCTCAGTCCCACTGGTCAGAGAAAGTCACTGTTAACATTTAATACATGTCCTTCTGGTTCTCTTTGTGTGGGTGAGTGTAATACATATGCAATACTTGGATTTGTGTTGTATACATATTTTCTCTTTTTTTTATTTTTAAAGATTTTATTTGTTTGGGGAGGCAGAGAGTGCACGCAGAGGGAGGGGGGAGAGAGAATCTCAAGCAGACTCCCCACCAAGTGCGGAACTGGATGTGGGACTCGATCCCAGGACCCTGAGATCACGACCTGAGCCAAAATCAAGAGTCAGACGCTCAACCCACTGAGCCACCCAGGCGAGCTACATATTGTCTCTTGAATGTCACAAAATTACTCCGTGTTTCTGAATATTTCACCCAAACATATACTTAGCGGCTGCGCAGTGTTCCAAAGTTCAGAGGCTGTAATACCTTTGGCTAACTCAAGCTGTTTCCAGTTTCTTACATTTAACAACGCTGAGTGGTTTGTAATTTAAAGGAGCTGTTATTTGCAGTAGAACATAGTTATCAGTTTCACTTCCTCCACGAGTGGGGTAGAGTGAGCTGACCTAGAGAGGGCTCTGAGGGTCTGTATGGACGTGCATACGTCCGACTCTTTTTCAACTAGACACGCTCAGCCGAGAGCTTTTCTAGCTACTACCGACTGCGTTCCCGCAAGGGGGTTACGCTGGGATGCTCTGCTCTAGGACACTCCTCAAAGGAAATGACTGGCCTGTATCTCTGGAATGTTCCTAATAATGCAGGCCTTAGAAGACTGACAGGCAGTTACAGTCAGAGCCCCTGTTGAGAAAGGCTGTGCCGTTGTGGCCCCACAGCCATTTCACACGGGGCCGGGGCTCCTGCTGTCGGGTCAGGGACACCTGGCCGTGTTCACTGACTGAGGAACACCCTGTAGAGTTTCTGCCTCCTTCCCACCCTGCCCTTTGCCTTCACTGTTAGGGCTCACGCACGGCTCTGGAGTGATGACGTATCGTCCCTTCATGGGTATCACAGTGTGCGAGTCCCTAAACAGTTTGACTGACTTTCAATCTGGACCAGGCCTTCTGGGTCGAGGGCACTAGACTGGGTGCAGGGCCATGAAAGAAGATACCGGGAGAGAGGCCTCTGTGTTAGCGGAGGTGAAGGCCACGTACAGGAGAGATACATGTTGCTGGGTGAGAAGGTGTAATGAGGAGGGAGTAAGAGATGGACTGAGTCTCATTTCCGCGTAGACAGAGCTGACAATTTTAAACGCAAGAGTCAGTCAGTCTGTCAGATGTAGAATTCAGAGGAAGAGGATTCTGACTGGAACCCAGAACAACCCCACTGGGACTAGTGGTGCAGGTAGAAAGTAAACTTCATGATACTGTTGAGAGGACCAACGTCCTCTGTCTTTGGTGACGGCCTGCATGAGGCTTATGGTTCAGGATGGTGAGCAGTAGACGGTGTTCTGGGTTTTTTCTGGCTGAGTGGCTGTTGCACAATCCCAGCAAAAGAGCGATTAGCCTCTAAATCCATAGTATCTGGAGTGGCGGGAAATAATGAAATTGCTGTCTGTGAGACGGTCTCTATCGAATATACACTAAAGTGGAAGAAGAGGGACAAGCTTTAACCAGCCCCTGGCATGTGTTAGAGCGTTTGGGAAGACGTCCCCCAGGAGCTGGTCACCAAGGTGAGATCTGAAGGGGGAACCAGGTGCAGGGGGAAGACAGAACATTCCAGAACCTTGGACAGCTTGTGTACAGACTCCTTGATGAGATGGGAAAGGGCAGGTCTAGAGGAGACCAGGGGCATGGCTGGAGAGAGTGGGAAGAACACGAGGAGGGAGAGGTAGTTGGGACCCAGTCAGATGCAAGGGGAACCTGGACAGGAACCAGCGATGAACTGTATACGAGGACGGGTAGGGACATGGTCTGATACTCACATGGAAATGCTCTCCCATAGCATGTGAGCTTATCATTGCAGCTGCGGGCAGGGAGGTGACTGTCTGGACCCGGGTGGTCTGGAAAATGGGTAACACGGTCCTGTTTTATAGGAAATAACATATTCATATGATCACATATATGTGCATTTATAATTGTATATAGATACACCATGGACATTTTTATAAAGCAGACATTACAATATCCATACTACTTTACAACCCAATAAATATATGTATTAACAGGACAACTCGTAAAGGTGTATTAAAATTTATCTACTGCTGTTTGCTGATTTATCCTTTAAATGACAATGAGAATATGGAAATAGAATCCCGTAACAGTTGTCTTAGAGCTTCTTATAAATTTCTAAGACACTGCTTCCCATAAATATAATAAATTTAACCATTAATACTAACCTCAAATGTTTTCAGAAACTTGTCATTTAAAAAGTAAATTCTGCCTATTGGAAAAAACAGCACATTTTAGCATAGCCCAGAAAATAAAAGCATTTTAGTGCGATTATTTATTATAATATAAGAAAATTCTGAAAGAAATATATTACATTAAACCAATAGCAGTTAAGTACCCACTTTCAAGCACATTACATTGGTGATGAATTTCGTAGGAGAGCAGTGCCTTAAAATTTTCATCTTTGTCTTTGGAATATCCTATTTCTAATGCTGGAAAATAATTTAAAACAGGAGTTTCCAACACAGTAGTGATGGTTGGAAGGTATAGATAGATCACAGATATCTGTCATCCAAGCTCCTACAGTTACATGTAAAGTCGATTTTATGATAAAGTTGGTGTTAGCGTATGATTGTTTCAATATGAACTTAGGGCAGCTAACATAGACCCCATGACGTCAGACCACATACAGCCTCTTACTACAAGGGAGTAAGGGAGTAACTTTGGGTTCAGGTTGTATTTTGCTCAGTTTTTATTCCCTGTAGGTCGGTGATTGGTGGTGGCCTATGCAGATTTTGTCCCCTCTGTCTGTCCTCTGGTAGAGTTTGCTTGGGAGCATGTATTTTACTAGCAATGACTTGAACTGAACCTTTCCTGTGAGCAATCACTGTCATGACAACCACTTAGTTCCGAGGTGGTTAGATTTTCATATAGGCTTTTTAGCTGATGGGAGGAGAAAAGGATCAAGTCATTTCCATTAGCAAGAGCAGATGGAGAAACGCTGGTCTTTTGATTCGTCATTAGGGCTCCCTCTTGGACTCAGCCATTGGAAGAGCAGACCTGCCTGTCACATTGGCTTTTAGATGGGGGTGACACATTATTTTTTACTTGATTCGGAACTCATCCTGGGGACTTGGGTGCAGTGTTTATTAATAAATCAAGCTCCACAAAATCAGAAATTTCAAATACAAAGAAACATCCAACTTTAAACCATGTTTGAAAAGTACATTATCGCACCAGGATAGAGCAACTACCCCCTTATTTTGGGGTGATTCATAAGACCCAGAACAGTGCGTATTTCTGACTAGTGCTTTAATGTAATATCTTTGCTGTCATTCCTGATTCTTGAGGCCCTTATTTCTTTTTCAATATTGTATCTGTTATGGCAAGCAGATCTGGGTGTTTTAATATTAATAAAAATATGATGTTAGGCGACTTATACTTTAGATTTTTTCATATCCAGTGACAATGAGATCTATACTTCTCCGTGTATATTATAATTTAACTCAGAAAACTTGAACCAGGACTTGCCAAATGAAAATCTCTCTTTGACAGGTCTTGTAGGCTATGTTCTCTTAATGATGGAGCCTGTTTAAAAAAATAAAATAAAATAAAAATAAAATAAAATAAAATAAAAATAAAATAAAAATAATCTCTCAGCTTTCTGAAGATGTTTACTTTAAGAATCATGTAATTTGCAAATAAAACAGCAGAATTTTAAGATTCTCCGTTGAAGTGTGAATAGCCATTAGTGGTTTTTGTGTAGATGGGGCAGAAATGACTGTGTCACGAAACACACATTATCTCCCTGTGTCGATGACCGGTTGCATATTTTTGCCATTTTGTCCTGTGGGCAGCTGTTAATCAAGTCACTGACCATTTGATACTCTGGAGAAATGCAGTGATCTGTGTTACCTGGGAACTGGGGGTGGGGGGGAGTTGAGAGAGTGTCATATTTAAGATGTGACAAGGGAGACGTGCTTTCAAACTAAGATGCATTTGAACTTAGCTCCTTCTGACCACCTGGGGCATGTAGAGAATCCAGGAAAACTTAGTATGGAAACCATATGGCTGGTTCTTTCCTGTAGTAATTGAAGACTTGTAGTAAGAACTTTGGGTTAAAACTTCTGAAAACCAGAAATCAGATGGAAGTGTAGAAGCCTTTTTTGGCTTGAGAAAGTAAATTTTAAAAAAGACTAAGCCAAAATGATGCCAATAGAAAATCGAGTTACCAACGGTATTTTCAGTTAGCCTAGAAGTAGAATGGACTAAATCTGAAAATTTAACTTTTTTAAAATTTTTTTTTAAAGATTTTATTTATTTGACAGCGAGAAACACAGTGAGAGAGGGAACACAAGCAGAGGGAATGGTAGCGGGAGAAGCAGGCTTCCTGCCGGGCAAGGAGCCTGATGCGGGGCTTGAACCCAGGACTCTGGGATCATGACCTGAGCCCAAGGCAGACGCTTAACGACTGAGCCACCCAGGCGCCCCAAAGTTTAATTTCTTAATAGAAGCAAGAGAGACATTTGATGGTGGCATATGCAAGACTCTAGGGCTGGGGACAGAAAGAAGAGGACTCTGCCAGGAAGGACAAGGTAGGCCAGCTGAGAGCTGGGAGGTCGTGCAGCCCGGGGCTTCCTCTCAGGGGCCGTGTGAAGTAGGTTCAGTGGCACATACTGCTTTCCACTCTAACTGGTTCTCAGAGTCAGCAAACATGGGTTCTAGAATTGCATTGTTGGTCCTGCCACTTGCCTGTCCTGCTGCCCGAGCCGTGGGGACACAGTTACCACATGACTCCATCCTCAAATCATCAAAGTGGTAAATAAAGGGATGACCACAGAGAAGGGTTTGGGCGTCCCCAGTCCGGGGACATCCTAAGGAGGCTTTTACAGACCTTGCCTGGAACCGAATCGTCTAGCTCAGCAGTACCCAGAGCCCCTGGATCTCAGGGTCCCCCTCTCGCTCGGACCCTTCTAGCATACAGGGGCTTCACAGTGCTCTGAGGCAGTGTGGGGTTCTAAGAGGCACAGAGAGTCACCAGGGAGCCTAGACACCTTAGAAAATCTCTCTTCTAACCACACTGTGCCATGAAATGCAGGTAAAAGCTGAGAAAGTTTTTCAGGGGAGACGGAGGGGAGAAAGGACAGCGCGCCCGCCACCTGGGGAGTTGGCCCCTCCCACGATCCAGGGTCTTCCATGTCTGTGACGCCTCAAGTAGAGTTCAGTTGGGGGTATAAATTCTTCACGGCAAAATTGGCGATCAGGGAGAGTTCATTGGAAGGTCACCGATAATGAGAAAATCTCAACAATGGAATATTTTGAGACTTCACTTCTTTTTTTTAATATTTTTTAAATTCAATTAGCCAGCATATTAGTTAGTACATCCTCAGTTTCAGATGTTGTGTTCAGTGATTCATCAGTTGTGTATAACACGCACCGCTCATCACATCCCGTGCCCTCCTTCCTGCCCATCCCCCAGTCCGCCTCACCTCCAAGTGAGATGACCCTTGATCTTGGTGATGTCACTGCCTGGGTTTACACAGTCAGTAACACAGCCTGGCAGGGATTCTCCTGGGGTTTGTCTGTTTCCAAAGTTCACGTCCATCCTCATCTCTGCCACCCCCTGTATTTACTGTCTTTCTTGAGCTTTGATGCCATTGGCGATTATTTTGTACATTTAACTGGACTCCTTAAATTGTAAACACCTTGATGGTAGAGTCTTTGCCTTAGAGTTTTTACACCACTTCTGCGTCCTCCTCTGTGAACTGCAGCTACTAAAATGCAAAGGGAGATCTCAGAACCTGGAATAGAATTATGGGATTTCAGAGTTTGGCAGGGACCCTGTCCCATCACCTCATTAAAAGAGGTCCTTAAAAATGTCCCAGGTATGACGATGGGTCTGGACTGGGTTTAGAGAAGAAGTCACCTCTCCACCTCGCAGAACACCATTAACAGATCTGCTCAGCGGTCCTTGAGCCCGGATGGGTGTCATTTTTCCTGTGGCTGTCAGACTTACCCGCTTCTCACAGGTATTATTCTCTGAATTAGTATAAATTCTAATGATGATTTTAGAACAAGAAATCCATCTTTAATAAGCTGTAAGCCGTCATTCTTCCTCTCAAACTCAGGACAAAAATGGAAACACTATTTTCAAAAATATCTCTGGTTAACTTATGATGTGAATTTCATTCATTCATTCATTCATTCATTCATTCAGCAAGTACATTTTTTATTGAGAATCCGCTCTGTGCCCAGGGCTCCGCATGCTCCTAAGGATACATGAGGAACAAGAAAAGCAAACTCCTTGCCCGTAAACACTGATACTCTGTGTAGTAGAGAAAGCAAAAACTGAGCATAAACGCTAATTTGTTTCTTAGTGTATAATCATTAATATATTTAGATCAATGAATTTCTGTGTGTCATGTGTCAAATCTCAGCTTCGGATGAGGGCTGTGATGGGGTAAGTTGGAGGACCTCCTCCTCAGGGCTCTGGGCACACGTGGGCTGAGTAAGGTCTCCTCATTGGAGGCCAAGAACATCACCTGAAACATTGGTAAGTCCCTCTGGGTTTAGGGCATAGTGATGAGAGTGAAGGAAATATTGATGATATATTTTGAAGGTGAAATCTGCAGTAACAGGGTTTTTTTTTTCTTTTTAATGTTAAATAAGGAGAGAGAGTTTAAATATGACTCCAGGCCTTCTGTGTTTGGAAAATTGGAAGGGACGGTGCAAAGACCAGTGGAGAGATACTTTTCTGTGGGAGGGCCATGCAGTCCTTGTCAGACATGCCAAGGTCAGGATCCATGGAAGATGTAAGTGGAGAAATCCAGGAGGCAGTTGGTCCCGGGACGAGAGAGAGATTCTTATTTGCACCCACATGGGAACAGAACAGAAGCCCTGGAGTAAATCAGATCAGCCTGTCAAAATGTGAAGTCCAAAAAAAGAAACATTTAAAAGAGGGTCCGAAGTAAGCCAATTAAAGGACTGTTAGAGAAACAGGAATCTGCAGAGAAGACTGGAAAAGAAAGCCAGATTTGGAAGGCAAACCAGAAATGGGTACTGTTGTAAAGGCCAGGGGAAATGTGCCTGCAGCATTTCCTTGTGGAGGGGGGACCTGGAAATAACTGGAGAAGCTAGTCATTCAAACATGGAAAAGGAAAGGCTAGGAAGGTTGCAGACCGCATCCCTAGCTCAAATGCAAGGACATATAAACTCTGTGAGGTCTCCCTCCTTATGTATATAGACATTGCAGTGTGGAACGTTAAAACTGAAATAGAATATTCTAGAATAAAGAAAGAAAAAAAAGAGGAGCCGATACCATGAGGTATCAGAGACAAATCACACATGGAGACCATTAGCGCAAGGTATTTAGGGACAGAAAATATCCACTGCCCATATGCAGTTTGCTGGTAAACAGACCTAGAAAAGGCTGTATTTTCTCAGAGCAAATTAGGGAGTGTTCAGATTAACAAAATACAATTTTTTTCCAAAGATTTACTCATTTATTTGAGAGCACACCCAGGAGTAGGGGGAGGGGCAGAAGGAAGGAGCCTTCAAGCAGACGCCCTGCTGGGCACCAAGCCAGGCTCAGCTGGGGCTGGATCGCAGGACCCATGAGATCATGACCTAAGCCGAAACTAAGAGTCAGGCACTTAGCCAAGTGAGCCACTCAGGCGCCCCCAAAATATGCTTTTTGAAAAAGCGGAGTACCCTGACTGGTATTGGAGAATAATTGCATGAATAATCAATGAGGCAGGAAGACACTGGCTCATTTCATGCAAGGTCTCAGTGAATGAATATTGTGTGGTTCACACAAAACCATAGTAACAAAGGGAAATGTGCAGCTTAGTAGGACATATAATATAAGCAACTTGCACAATACCTTGAAATTATGTTCAATTTAGCCTAACCACAGGGGGGCTCTTTACTAACATGGAACCCATGATTTCTTGTCTTAGCTTTTTCTCAGAAACACTTATTCAATATGCTTGCTTACGAAATTCTATCTTTTAATTGGATGGTTGACCTTTAATTATATCCTGGCCATTCATTGATTCAAACGTCACTCAGGCTCGCTCACCAGATAATCACTGACTTGTCTCAAGTTTTCCTCCTCACCTTTGACTTTAGTGTATCTGAAACTTATCATGGACCCAAGAGAACGGTCGTTATGTTTTCACCTCCTTTCATAGTTTTGTTCATTGTTTATTCTGAAAAATATTTTTCTCAGTATAAATATCACACATTTATTGTAGAAAATTGAAAGAAACCCATACATGTAAAGAAGAAAATTAATAATCACTAATAATTCCATCGCATAAAGATAATCATGGACTATGTTTTCATGTGTTTTGTAATCTGTCTCTTCTCTTCCTCCCATGTTAGAATTTGTAGAGAATTTATCTGATGCCTTTTTTTTTTCTGGTGCAACATAGTGGTTTTATTGAAACACTGGGACAGGACCTTTGGGAAGGAAGTGCTGTGGCAAGGGGGTTGTGAGGGTGGCAGATTATAGACCTGAGAGTTGGGGGAGGTAAGGAAAAGGGAGGTTTTCAAAAGAACCTTCATACACCGAGGAGAATCTAGGAGGTATGGAGGCCTTGCCATTGTCAAGTTCAGGTTGTTTTTCCCTCTAGTAATGATGCTGGAGAAAGTCATTTAAGAAAACCCAGTGAATAGAAAGAACTGGGTAGGGTTAGGCCAACATTTCCTTCCTTGGAGGATGGGAATTGACCTCACCTTTCTCCAGAAGCCTGTCACCTGAGACTTAAGACCAGCGGCCGAGCTCTTTGCCTTTAACTGGCCAACAGGTGCCCGGTGTTACTGCTTCTGAGAAGAGTTCATCTAAGGGAGAGAGGTCTCCCAGGAAGGAAAAGAAGAGTGCCCTTCTACTCACCCTTCAGTGGAAGTGTTCCCGGGTTTCCGCACCAAAATGGTGCTAGAGAGCAAAGTTCTTGTCTCCCGGAGAATGAATCTCGAGGACAAAGGAGAGTGAGTGAAGCTGAGGTGGGAAAGACATTAGGGTTTGAAGCCAATGGCCACGAAGGAATTCTTAAGACGTCTTTGCTGCAAAATGGTGGTTTATTAAAGCAAGGGGACAGGATCCCTGGGCTTGTGAGGGGTGCTGATTACATACTTGGGAGTTGGGGGGAGGGAAGGAAAAGTGAAGGGTTCAAAGGATTTTCATATGTTAAAGAAGACTGTCAGGATAGAGGAGGCCTTGCCTTTGTCAGGCTAAGGTTGTCTCTCCCTCCAGCAAGGCATTAACAATAAGATAATTGGGAGCTTCCTGGAGGAACATTACATTCTGTATCTGTCCATGTGGGGGAGCATTTAATTGTATCTGCATTTCCTTCTGGAAGCGAGGTTATTGATGGAAATGCTTTGTTCTTATAGATTGCTAAAGCATTTGTAAATGAGGGAGACTCAGGTCTTGCAGGATTATGATCTCTGTGAGTTAACGACTTGTTTTTCCTTTCCTTAGCTTTAGGGCAACTCAGAGTGCAGGAGGAATGTCACTTATATCCCATGGTGGGGGGTGGGGGGGTTGTGGGGTGTCAGCTTCTGCTTTGTCCTCAGCTTGCCTTCTGTTCCTTATCAGAGGGTTGGTTTGATTCAGTGAAGATACAGGAAAATCTCTCAAGGGTGAGAGGGATCCCAACAAGGTTGCCACTGAGGGCTTTTAGGGATGGTCTTTTGTAGAAAGCTAACCAGGGAACTTAAATCCTTTTAACATTTCTGTTGATATCACCATAGAGCAAGGGTTAGTGATAATGCCTTCAGTGGCTTACTTTCTTTATAGGGTCAGGTAATTTTCTTGGTCACAAGTAGGTATTACAATAAGATCCCATATCTGACACCTAGGACCAGTGGTCTGGTTTTTTCCCTTATCTCTGGTCTTTGAATTTTGCAAGCCTGATCCCTTGGCACCCTACCTATCTCTCCCTACTTACCCCGCCCATCCCTTACTCCATAATGCCTTAACATTAAGACAATCAGGGGGCACCTGGGTGGCTCAGTGGGTTAGAGCCTCTGCCTTCGGCTCAGGTCATAATCTCAGGGTCCTGGGATCAAGCCCCACATCCGGCTCTCTGCTCAGGGGGGAGCCTGCCTCCCCCTCTCTCTTTGCCTCCCTCCCCCTCTCTCTTTGCCTGCCTCTCTGCCTACTTGTGATCTCTCTATATCAAATAAATAAATAAAATCTTTAAAACAAAACAAAACATTAAGACAATTGGGAGCTTCCATGAGGAATGTCACACATGAGTGGGGGGCCGGGTAGGGGGTTTGCAGGGTGTCCTCTTGTGCTTTGCCCTCAGCTTACCTTCTGCTCCTTCATCATTTCCCCCCTGAACAATTTTGACCCATAAATCTTTAAGGTTGAAAGTGGAAGGTCCCATCTTCCGTAACATCTTCCTGCTGGAAAGGGGCGTGGAGATGTCCCTACCTATGGGTCAAACCGGTTAGTTGGGGAAAGTATAGGGGAGTTATGAAAGGGGGAGGCAGCTGAATCCAACGCAGACAACACGAATGAACCTCCTAGAGTAGATGGATCATCTGTCAGCTGGAAGTTATGGCTGCGAAGGAGTCTTGGCACAAGGCAGGGAGACACAGGAAATAACAATAAAATAAAGTTAGTGTTATCGTGAGAAAGAGAGGTCAGAATAAAAGACCTCTGATGGTGGACCTTTGATAATTTTCCTCCAGTCCAGGAGTTTAAGGCAGTCACTAAAGAAAAGAGAGATCCTTTAAAGCCCCATTTTTTGTATTCAGGTCAGTTAGAAACCCAGAAGTGGGGCGCCAGGGGAGCTCAGTCAGTGAAGCATCTGCCTTTAGCTCAGGGCATGAGCCCAGAGGATGGAGTCCCACATGGGGCTCCATGCTCCGCGGGGAGCCTGCTTCTCCCTCTGCCTGCTGCTCCCCTGGCTTGTGCGCTCTCTCTCTCTGACAAATAAAGAAATAAAATCTTAAAAAAAAAAACCACAGAAATATTTTGGTGGTGATCTGGAATGTATACACAGCATTCTCTTCTTATGATCGCGTAACTTCTACCTTGGGCAACACTTAAGACATCGAATGCCATTCTGTTATGTAGAACCGCTTCATGCATTTACTCTAGTATTTCACAGAGAAATATTGTTTGTATTACTTTAGTAGTTAATAGAGAAATGCTACTTTGAGTGTCATTTAAGGCTTTACCATGTACCTATTAAGAGCTTCTGTTTACTAAGCAACGTCCTCCGGTCTCAAAGAGGGAACAAAGATGGATGCTAGGTGGTCATCCCAATGTAACACAAAATGTGTCGCCATCGTTTTAAATTTGGAAGGTTGGCTGGGTTGATAGTGGTTTTCATGTGTCTATCTTTTTATATACGCCTTCTGTACATCCCCAGGTCTTAGAATTTTCTTCTATAGCACGGTTTAGCGATATGCAGTTGGATCATACAAATGTCCTTAGATAGGTATTTTCCTATTTTAGACATTTTACACAAAGTTTTGTTACTTTTTTTTATGTTTGTGACACTGTTATTACATCATTTCATGATCCTGGCAATATACGTGTCATGACATAAATAATTTTATGTTTGCCATTGTTTTCACTTTAGGTTTGTATGTGTCATCCAAACCGATATTTAGAAAGCCAGATAGCTCTACAGGACTTGTTGGAAGACTTGTCACATTAGCTGTGTTCTCCCCTTCAGTTCTTCCCTTCACATTTTTCTTCCCAGATACACTCACTTTGAACTCTTTTAAATGGTTCCTCTGGTTTTTATATCTATCTCATGTTAAGTAACTATGTTTATGTCGCTACACGTTGACTTTTCATCTTTAGTCTAGAAGATGGAGATTGAGCTCATGGTCCCACGATCCCAGGCACCTTCATGTCCGCCACTGCCATGCGCTCATCAAACTTTGGCCATATGTAGAAACACGTCCAGACTTCTTTAGTATGGCCGTAAATGCTATCCACACCAGTTCCCTAGGAATTCTTCAGTTACCCTTTCTTCCTGACATATTTTGTTTTCTTGATGTGATTTGTTACTTAGCATGGCAGCAGGGCTACCCATAAATATACATGCTCCCAAAGTAATAATTATTGACCTCAGGATGTTTACAGAGGGAGTTGTAAAAATGTGCTCCAATATAATTTCAACTGTTATAAAATTTTAAATGGTGGTCATACAGGTTTTAAAACTTTTATTACCGGAAAACTTCATAATCATTAATCTCAAAGTACATTTTAATTATAATAAGGGGCTTAATGCATAGTTCTTAATGAATGAATGGATTCCCCAGTGGTATCGCTTCCTACATTATCTGTTAACAGCGTAGAAGCAGGAGGGAAGTTGCATGCTTTTAGTTTTCCCTCTCTGCTTTGACTGTGCAAACCCACGGGAAAATCTCTGCTTGAGACCAGAGATGAATGGCTCTTTTGCCTCCATTCCTTAAGTTTTCATGATTGTGGGCAGATGCAAGCTCAGTACTCAAGTACAAAAGAGGTGGGCCTGTGGCAGCAAGATGGGTTTTTCCTCCTCAGCCCCATCCCTGTGGTCATCAGGAGTAATTCACTCTTAAGGGTTTCTGCTGGTGCACACCCTACCTGACACCCTCTCTTCCTGACGGCCACTGGGCTTTCAACTGGGATGTCTCAGTAGACCCATGGGGAAAGGGGTGGCGATTCAATGTCTCCAGGTTTTAAGGTTTAATGATTTCTTTACCTGTTCCTTTTGGTGGCATAAATATTTCAGAGTGAGAGAGGTTGCTTTTTGAATATAACTTATAAAACAGCATTTCTGCCAATTGCCTAATTCAATGGTAATAACAAGTGTAAAGCAATGCAGGGTACAGGTAGTACCAAGAACATGAGCCTCTGTCTTTCCTGATTGCATTTGGTGGCCCTTTGGGTTAGTACATAGTATTCTTTCTGTTCAGTGATTTCAGGTGTCATTTTGGGGGGAGTCTTATGGTTTCGCTTGTCTTTTTATAAAAGCAGTTTGCTGTCTTTGTTCTAATTTGTTTGAAGCTTTAGTGGTTCTTTGGAGTTTGTCCTTGAAAACAGGGCAGAATTGCGATAAAGTTTTCTTTTCATTCTCAAATAATTGATTGTAAGCAGTAGTGAAGGGTCTATAGAGTTTTCCTGGGTCACTGACTGGAAGACAGACTTTCAAAAAATTAAGCAGTAAATTACCTGGAAATAAATGAATTGGACACGTTTTGGGGACATCTATTTCAGAAGTACCTGTAAATTTCTATTTAATCTTTCATGAAAGTGTTTTGTTGCATGTGGGTACTTTTTAAGGAATAGACTTACAGAGTTCCCTTATACATCTCAGAGCACATTGCATTTTTGTCAATAGCAGTGATAATAGAGGACATTCTGATATTTTTTTTCTGGTTTATATATTTGATGCTGCAATTAAAACTTTTTTTTTAATATTTTATTTATTTATTTGACAGAGAGGAGAGAGATCACAAGTAGGCAGAGAGACAGGCAGAGAGAGAGAGAGGAGGAAGCAGTCTCCCTGCTGAGCAGAGAACCCGATGCGGGGCTCGATCTCAGGACCCTGAGACCATGACCTCAGCCGAAGGCAGAGGCTTTAACCCACTGAGCCACCCAGGTGCCCCATAGATGCTGCAATTAAAACTTTTAATGTTGGAACTGTGTATTCTGGGCATGACATTTTATAAGTATTTCTTGGCTTTGACTGAAATTATTTTGCTTCCTCCTTGCTGGCTTTGTCAAATATATCGTCCAGTAAGAGTGAGGGGAAAAGGAAAGCAATCTAACCAAATCTACCATCCTCAGCATTTCAATGAGCTCGGGCTGAACTTCCTTCTCTCTCTCCAGCTGTTTCATTCTGCCCATGCTTTTTGGAACTTGAATTCAGGACCTGGCTAACCACTGTGTGCAGAGGAGGATGGATGATTTAATATAGTATAGCTCATGGTCGTCTTTACAAAGACCATATTTAATAAGATATTCTTTCTTTTCCAATTGCTTTTATTAGTAGAGCTATAGTTTATTGAGTGATTACTGTATATCAGCCCTGTGCTGGGCTTATAGCGAGGCAAACTGGCATCTCCATTAACTAGTAATAGTTGGCTCCACTTTGCAAACTAAGGGGCAGAATTAGGAGTATTGCCCTTGGTCATGAAACCAGCGAGCAGCAACCCGGCACTTGGCGCGGCCTCTCTGATGCCAAGCCTCATTTCATTGTGCCAAGAGAACTTCCCTCTCCCTTCCCAGCTTCCTGCCAGCTCGAAGTCAAACACCCTTGACTGTGATGTCCGTGTTTTGCAGCTCCCTGAGTTCCGATGTCCAACTTTCCATCTCTGAACAGCATCACCAAACTTATCCCCTCGATGAATGCAAGATACCAGAAATACACAATTAAACTTTTATGGATTTCTATTTCAGAAGGCCCATGCAGACTCCTTGTTCTTATCTAAATATGTGTTTCTTTCTTTTGAATGTGCAATTTTGTAGGATAGCAGCGTTTAGTGTTTAGTTAATACGAGACACCATGAATACTTCAGCAGAGAATATTGTCACACTTCCCAAACAGTATTTTTGCTCAAGTGGGTTAAAACAATGTGGAGACGATCTTTAACTGGTTGGGGTCCAGACGACGTGGACACCTGAAGCCTTGAGAAAGAATTGAGGTGGTTCCTCTGATGCCACAGTACAATTCCCAGTTTCCTTAAACTAAAAGCTTGCAGAATGCTATTAGCATGTGTTCTGAACCGGAATAATCACTCGTGCATTATACATACATTTGGGACAGCCTTCGCTTTCCCCCACTAGCACATAATGCAAAATCTTCTACAGAAAGAAGGGGAATCATCTGCAATTCAAAACATGAAACATCCGCTCCCAGAATTTTCTATTTTCCCTATCGTGTTAGACGCCAACATTTTTATATTTAAGTGGAATATTTTGCGGCAGGATATTTGAGGACTGTGTAAATATTCCATTCCTCATCAAAGTTTCCTTCAAGCTTCCGCCTTTCCGGCACCCAGGAACATAGTGTTAGCATCCCTTGGTGATTTTCATCTGAATCAATTATGACTGGAGCGAATGCCAGATTTTAACCTTGTCATGCCTCCTGCACGTGTTAGTCGGGATTCTGTTGTAAGGAGGAGGCTTTTCTTCTCCCCTCTGTTTGGGCATTCACGTACTTCTTGATCTCAGTGTGCACTTATGGGTTCCTAGCTGTGTGGTTCCATAGTGCAGAAACCTGGCTAACTTCACCTCTGCAAGCAATCAAGGTTAACGTCATCAGTCATGGGACCAGGGGACATCATGCACCTGTCTGATGGAGTGTGATGGGCAAACATGCCATTCCTTTTGTGATTTGCCTGCCAAAAACCTTCTTGTAAGGACATATGGGAGAAGGCCTTGAAAAGAACGGGCTGGGCACCTGGGTGGCTCACTTGGTTAAGCGACTGCCTTCGGCTTGGGTCATGATCCTGGAGTCCCAGGATTGAGTCCCACATCAGGCTCCCTGCTCAGCAGGGAGTCTGCTTCTCCCTCTGACCTCTCCACTCTCTTGCTCTCATTCTCTCTCTCTCTCAAATAAATAAAGAAAATATTAAAAAAAAAAGAAAGAAAGAAAAGAAAAGACAGGGGCTCTTCCAAATTGGAGAGGATTGAAAAGAAAGGACAGCTACATGCACTGGGGGATCATGGGTTAGCTCCTGAGGCAGGGGAAATAGCTATCAATAATTTGATTGGAAAAATTAGTGAAATTTGGGTATGCATGGTGGTTCAGTAATAGTGTTTAGTAATGCTGAATGTTCTGATGCAATAACTTTTATGCATGAGAATTGCCCTTATTCTTATGAAATACATACTAAAATATTAAGGGTAAGGAGACATGGTACCCGTGATTCACTTTTAGGAGATTCAGGAGGGGCACCTGGGTGGTTCAGGCAGTTAAGCATCTAACTCTTGGTTTGGCTCAGGTCATGATCTCAAGGTCATAAGATCGAGCCCCTCATCAGGCTTTATGCTCAGCTCGGAGTCTACTTGGGATTTCCTCCGCCCCCCCCCCCGCCCCTTCCCCTGCTCTTGTGCACCCATGTGCACCCTCTCCCTCTGTCTCTCAAATAAGTAAGTCGATCTTTAAAAAAAGAGTTTCAGGAAAAATAGTACAAAAACAGGGGGCAAGTATAAATTGGTGAATTTGGGTAAAGGTCAGAGTATAAGTTTCCTAAAGGGCTGAAAGCAACGTAATTTATTGTCTCATAGTTCTGGAGGCCAGGACTCTGAACAAGGCGTCAGCAAGGCCGCGACCCCTCTGTAGCTTCTAGAAGAGGCTCCTGCCTTATCTCGCCCAGCTCTTGGGGCCACCTGGTGTTCCTTGGCGGGGTGCTGCATGGCCCCCATCTCTACCTCTGTCTTCACGTGGCCACATTCCCTCTGTGCGTGTGCCCCCAGGGTTCCTCATCTTAACTTACCTAGTTAAATCTGCATCCATCCCGTTTCTAAATAAGTCTACCTTCACAGCTACTAGGGATTAGGGCTTCAGTGTTTCTGTAGGTGGGGCACAGAGGGATGCCATTCAACCCCCAGCAGGTACACAGGAGTTCTTTGTACTGCTTTTGCAACTTTGACTACATTTGAAATCATATCAAAATAGTTACCAGAAAGTATTAGCCTATAAAAAGTGGCATTTGCTTATTAAGATGCCATCACATGCGTCTCATTAAAATTCCAGTATTCATGTGTTAGGGAGTTATTATTGAATGAAAGACATGGCAAGTATATTCACTGACATTAAATTGTTACGTGAAGCAATCGATACAGTGTTGATTTATAGGGAAGGTACACTTATGGATCCATATGTCACCGGATAGGCAGTAAATACGATTATTTTTTTCTTTTTCAAGATTTTATTTATTTATTTGACAGAACACAAGTAGGCAGAAAGGCAGGCAGAGAAGAGGGGGGGAAGCAGGTTCCCCGCTGAGCAGAGAGCCCGATGCGGGGCTCGATCCCAGGACCCTGAGATCATGACCTGAGCCGAAGGCAGAGGCTGTAACCCACTGAGCCACCCAGGTGCCCAGGAAATAAGATTCTTATCCGGCAGGTGGGTGTGTGTGATATATTTGAGTTCCATTTCCAATACCAGGGACCATAGGTTAGGATAGGCTGGAGCTTGGGTACCCTTCCTTAGAGAAAATGTGCTCTGGTCTTCCCATAGGAACCGTCCAGTCTCAGCTGCAGGAAGTATTTGAGGAGCGGGATTTTGCATAGAGAACATTGAATACTTTCATTTCCCTGATGAATACCCATCACGATGTGTCTTGAGGCCAAACTGAAGGACTTGCCTCCCAGCCTGTATTGTACAAGGATCACATTCTGGTTGAGCTGTTTTCACTAATGCAAGTTTTTCTTAACGGGGACCTTCTTCTTTGCATAAGACAAATAACGACGATTGTCAGGATAAGAATGTATATGTCAGAATAAGAAATCGGATAATCCGTGATCAGGTGTAGGAACGTAGATCTAGGAAGAGGTCTTGCACACAGGCACCTGCACACACACACACACGCCTCCCAGGGCTCAGGGTGCTCACGGGGTCTGGATGTAAATGAGAAAGAATGTGAGCCTGCAATCTATTCTCACTCGTGCTCTCCGTTTTACACAGCCGGTTCCTAAGCCGTCTGTTTTGATAAAAGTACAGCATTCAGTTATTTTAAAATATTGTTTAAGCTTCAGAAAACGTGTCGTGATGGCTTAGACAGTTGTTCTTATATAATGGAGTCGATACAACCCTGGGCACGCTTTGTCCTGTGTTTGAAAATCTAGCCTAAAGCCTTCGCCTCTTCCTGCTTCTCTTGGAATGAAACCGTGGTATGTGCCGTGAAAGGCACACACCAACACACAGGGAAATGAAAGTTCATGTTTGCTATTGGCGCCTACATTCTGTACTGAAAATAGCGAGCCCTGTATCCACGGAAACACTGTAATTAATATGTCGCACGGCTCAGGAGCACTTTTCCCAGGCTTTGATATTTGGCGCTGAAAAACCGTTTAGTGGACTCTTAGCATCCGTGGAAAGAAATTTGAAATGTAAAAATTTTTGCAATGATACAAATTCAATATAGAATTTTTTTTAAAGAACTATTTAGAATATCATGTCTGGAAGGGAAAAATATTTTAGAAAATATATATATATTTTATAATTTTTTCAAATTTCATATAAAAAGGGACCATGTCAAGGGGATATTTTTATCGAATGATTTATTGGCTCTCCCTTTGCAAAACTAAGAAAATTCATCTTACTGAGTGGCTCAAAGTATTTAAAAAAATAAGTGCTGGCATAGTATGTTATAAATGTTACTAAGTCCCAGCCCTGTGGGCCATTTCCTTTCTGTGTGCTGGACAGTAGACTGTCCTGATGGCATTAAGGCAAATTTCTGACATTTTGAGAAGTCTTACTTTGCAAGTCCTCAGCCCCTCCGTTCCAGTGGGATCCATTAACAACTAAAATTGCATATTAACACTTGAGCCAGTCACACTAAGAATGATAAGCAGTCATGAACCTTATCAGTGGTGTTTTTTTCCCATTTTTGTTTTCTTTAATAGGCGTACAGTTTCAGAAGTGTAATTCCAGATATACAACTTCTCGGGGGGTCGTCGAGGACCAGTGTTTTTACTGCATATGTCTCAGCCGTCTGGGGGCCTGCCTCTCCCAAGACCAAATGGTCAGGGCAGAGGGTCCCAGCACCAGGACCCCCCAGAGGTGGAGCGCTCTCACCCTGTCCAGCGGTGGAAGAAAGAAGAGGGGGATACGGAGAGGGAGAGGAAAGAGGGAGACGGAGGGAGGGAGGGGAGGGAAGATAAGAAGGAAGGCAGGCAGGAAGGCAGGGAAGAAGGAAGGAAGGAAGGAAAGAAGGAAGGGTGGGTTACAAATATCCATGTGAAAGAGCAAAGGCAGGAAATGTAAGTATGCATGTAGTGATTTTGTAATTTTATTCATGCACCCTTAAAATAAAGGTCAAGAAATTTAGTTTAAAATTATGAAAATTACAGTTCTCTGCCTTAATTTTTTTTTTTAAAGATTTTATTTATTTCACAGAGAGAGGGAGATCACAAGTAGGAGAGAGGCAGGCAGAGAGAGAGGGGGAAGCAGGCTCCCGGCTGAGCAGAGAGCCCGATGCGGGGCTCGATCCCAGGACCCTGAGATCATGAGCTGAGCTGAAAGCAGAGGCCCCAACTCACGGAGCCACCCAGGCGCCCCCGCCTTAATTTTTAATAATTAGTCTAAGTTCAGTTTTTGCCTCTTTCCTCTCCCCCCACCCCCACAACCTTTTTAGTGCCTAACCTGGGCCAGGCACCATAGCAGGCGGTGGGGGGCTGTAACGGGGGACTAAGCAGTGATCTTCGAAGAGGGAGGTTTCCTACCCCCCGGGGAAGACTGCCTTCTGTAGGGGGGAGAGTACCAGGGCATGGAGCGGCTCAGACTGGTGAGTGACAAACGGCTGAGACTGCAGCACAGGAGCCCAGCCAGAGTCGTGGGCAGCAGGTGTCGGTTTCAGACTTGCTTTGGAAGAGCCTCGTTACTTCTTATAGAGTAGGAAGTCCTCTCTCCAAGTGCACCATCCCCCTCAGCGCTAGGCTGTCCTCCTCTCACCTTTGGTTGTTATTGATAATACAGGACTCTTGGTTATATTCACCGTTGCCTTGTATCCAGATGTTTGGCAGAGAGAAGGCTCTAGCCGGAACATTTACGCGCTTGGGAAAAAAGAATGAATTGACCGACTTCTGCTTATGAGGATGAAACTCGACAAGGACACCCTGTAGTTGTCTCGCTCTTAATTGGTTCATTAACAATTGACACTTGGGCAGCTGTGCAAAATCTTCCTCTCCTGCTTGGACACGGAAGGAGAGGACTCATTAGCAAACAAAGTCTGCTTAACCATGTTGCATCGAGTAACTACTTTTCAAGCTCTGAATAACTTAAAAAAAATTAAATGCACCAAGAAGATCGTTTGAAGTCTTGGGGACCTTAAACTTACATGCTTCCTTAGCCAAGAGAAAATCTGCATTATAGAACTTCACTTGTTCAAATACGGGAGTATCTTGGGGCACCTGGGGGGCTCAGTGGGTTAAAGCCTCTGCCTTCGGCTCAGGTCATGATCTCAGGGTTCTGGGATCGAGCCCCGCATCGGGCTCTCTGCTCAGCGGGGAGCCTGCTTCCCCCTCTCTCTTTGCCTGCCCCTCTGCCTGCTTGTGATCTCTCTTTCTGTGTCAAGTAAATAAATGAAATCTTTTAAAACAAATACAGGAGTATCTTTATATGCTTATAGAAAATAGAATTTCTGGTTGTGGAGGTGAGTGGCAGAGCTCTCTGCGGGGGAGACAGCAAGATAGATATGGTTTTGCCCCTTGGATCTACTTTTAGTTTTTTCTTCACAGGATATTTAGAGCAGCCCTTTGCAAACGCTGTGCGGACTCAGTAAGGTATCGGAATGCTGTTTGTCTAATACAGGTCTGGAATAATAGAAGGCAGAAATCCCCCATTTCAGCGTATAAGGTTATGAATGTCACACAGCTTTTCATGTGATGTTAGGAATTCGGAGAGCACATGAGCTTCTGTAACATCGCGGCACAGAATCGTATCAGTAAGGGGAATCGGGGAAGACTTTCATTTCCCTGACCTGAGTTCTGTGACTCGTGAGGCCAATGGGGAGCCTTGGTCAATGCGGACATGTTCCCCCCATGCCCTTGGAGAAAAGATGCAAACCATGCCTGATAAATTGTATGGAGCTCATTAAAGATTCCTGTGAGCATATTTTTTCCAAAGGGCAAGTACATCTGTCATG
>CM053605.1:164662383-164681708 GCA_028646535.1 Procyon lotor
GCTGGGATGGGCAGCAGGGGAGGCCGGGGGTGGGGGGGGCAGGCAACCTTGGGGGCACCTGACAAAGGCTCCTTTGAAGGTAACCCCAGTGTCATGGCCGTATTTAGTATATTTCGTCCACGGATATCTACAGATTGTGCTTTTTTCAGAAACTAGTTTCTGGAAGGAGGAAAAAAAAAAAAAGACAAACACCCAGAAGCCATTAGTCCAAGCCTTTATTAAAACACGGTAGGGTGAGAATAGCGCTTAAATGACTTTCCGCAGAGAGCAAGGGGCTTGAGGCACATATAGGATCGTTCGGGGAAGGTGGATTGAAGTTCATGGAAAAGTCCTCCACGGAGACTCTCCGAAGTCTGGGGGAGTTTCTGCTGTGTTAGAAACAAGGCAGCCGACACAGAGGTGGGGTTGGCTTCGCAGCCCTGGGCTGGGGATTGGGGGTTTAGCGAGAGTGGTGGGGAGAAGGAGTCGAGACTGAGGCCAAAGGTCAGTTGGACGATTTGAGCCTATTGGACTTTCTCACAGTGATTACTGTATTTGACTTGCGACCTAATTATGGTTTCCTATGCGGTTCTCCGGGGCAGTATCTGATACAGACGTCCCTGGACCTGCTTCCCGATTCACCCAGAAGTGAAGGTTTTGATCTGCTTTCCTTCCCAACAGCATACGTCACGTCACGCTCTGTCTGTTCTTTTTCATCCACAGGCTGGAGCTGACGTCCTTCTCCAGGACGTTAATGGAAACACCCCGTTGGATTACGCCGTAGAGGGGACAGAATCCAGCTTCATCCTGCTGGCCTATCTGGATGAAAATGGTAGGCGGGTGCTTTGAGAAGCCGTAGAAGGACTGAAGGGCGGCGTGGTAGAATCACT
This sequence comes from Procyon lotor, assembly GCA_028646535.1. Classification (NCBI taxonomy): domain Eukaryota; kingdom Metazoa; phylum Chordata; class Mammalia; order Carnivora; family Procyonidae; genus Procyon; species Procyon lotor. Next base: position 164,663,253 of record CM053605.1, read on the forward strand.
AGCACGTATTTATTCTGTAGGTCTGCTTACGCGCTTGCAGAGATGTGCTTTCCCCAGATTGCGCGTCAGGAGGGCTTCTTTCTATGTAACGTTTCATGGTTCCCCCCGCAATGCGTTGTTGATTTAGTCCATGCCCTTTTGCAAGGCAGCGGAAATCTAGAGGCCGGCAGCGAAGGGACCTTCTAACAAGCATCTGAAGCCCGTCCTGAGTGGGACTGGTGTGTAATTACAACCTGCTCTCCGCGGGGAGGGCAGAGGAAGTGAACCAGCACAACCGCATGTTGAGTTAATGCGAGGCAGGTCTAGTCCCCTCGGAGCCGGTGGTCCCCGCGAGAAGGACACGCCCGCAAGCGAGGGCTAAGGTCAAGGGCACCCACCGCCGGTGACGCTTGACAGCTCTCGTGTCAGAAGCGGGTGCCTCGGTCACGGGACTAGCCTGAAGACGGGAGCCGGAGCTCCCAGCCCTATCCCGAGACAAAGGGTGTTTCATTGCACAGACTAAACGTATAATTTCGTAAGTTCAGCGTGGGCAAAGTGCGAGGTGTCTGAAATGCTGAACCCAATACGGCATCAAGCTGGAGAGGTCGGCCACTTTTTGTTTTTTGTTTTTTTGTCTTATTTTTTGTCCTTTCTGCTTAGGTATAAATAACCACAAAGAAACCCCAATCCCTTCACGTATGATCTTGTCAGCAAAAAAGTTTAAACGTTAAGAACCACACGGCACTTCTGACTCTGTCCTTGCTTCTAAGAAAAGCCCCTCCATCTGCCCCTTTGTTCCCTGTGCTCTCTGCCTCCTCCAGATCGCTTGTATCAAAAGGTTTATTCTGAGGATGGCTTAGAATAATAATAATAATTAGTACTTCGCAGCCGCTGAGTTCTTAAAAAAAAAAAAATTTATCTCATTAATTCTGAAAGCGGGATGAGTACCATTATCTTCATTAGGGACAATGTGAACCGGGCTGTCACAGGAGGTCACAGAATCTCCGGGCTGGGGGGACAGAGGCAGTGTGGGGGGAGGGGTGCGGCTCCCTGATCTTGTCCTCACTCCTTGTACCTGCTCCTTACTGAGGGTCACGGTCAGATCTTTTATCTTCCTGCAGTGGCGATTCCTTGGGGACAGAGTCCATCACTTCTAAGGGGAGGGATGCTTGACACCCTGCACATCCCGCGGCGGAAGTGTGTTGTTCCGACCTTTGCAGACCTCGGGCTGGCGGTGCCTGATTCTGACTTTGCGCCAGAACTCAGTCATGTGTTAAGAGCTGGGTCAGTTCTGTGTAACACATTTCTGCTCTTCTTCTTCTGAGTTTCTGAGAGCCACAGCGGTGGGCATTTCTCTTCGAAAACCAAAATCGGGCATCTTTATTTGCAAAAGATCTCACCTGTCTGATAAGCCTTTCCAGCTCCGCCAAGGATTTTCTTCGATAAGAAATTTCAGTATTTGCCAAAGCAGTATTACATATCCTCTATAAAGAAAAATAAGCATATTCCTTTGGAGGTTGATTTTTTTTTTTTTTTTTCATTTCTTTAGAGAGAGAGAGAGAGAACACGAGCAGGGGGTGAGGGAGCAGAGGCAGAGGGAGAGAGAGAGAGAGAATCCTTAAGCAGATTCCCTATTGAGCACGGAGCCCGACACAGAGCTCGATCCCACAGCCCCGAGACCGTGACCTCAGCTGAAACCAAGAGCCAGATGTGCAACCAGCTGAGCCACCCAGGAGCCCCACGAGGTTGATTTTAAATGTGATTAAGGGAGAAGGAAGGTGGAGGGGAGGCATTGACTTCGAATGGTTAGGAGAAAATCCGTCATGACAGCGAATGTCAAAGTCAGTTTATAACATACATCTTTGCTGGAACAAATTCCATTTAATATCTCCTCCCCTTTAAATTCTGTGTTCCCTTTGTCCCTGCTGTTGCGCTGGCCTGGGCCTCCCATCCACCTGGCCCTCCCTCGGGTCATTCATTCTGCTCCCTGTTCCTGCCGGGTCCCTCCTACGTGTCTCTATCAGCTGCCACGCTTGCCAGGAATACTGTCTCATTTGATTTATCCCTGGGCCCCCTTGTCAGTGTGCTTTTCGAGTTACCTGCTATGACAGCGTGGGCTGCTAGCCTCGGAAACTTCTAATATCCCACGACAAGACGGTCATCGTTGCTCAGCTCTCTGTCTTTCTGCACTTCATTCTTAATAACTGGGGGGCTGCAAGTCCTTGAATTTTCGGTGCATATCCCCCAGTTTCCAGGCCGAGTGGTTACCACGTTGTCCCATCAGGACACGGGCGGCAGGAGGCAGGCGAGGTCGGGAGCAAGCTGATTACATGGACCATCGCTGGCCACAAGTTCTGATTGTATGGTGGCCACCGACCCACACTGTCCACCCGGGCGCAGCAGCCAACCTCGGCTCACGGCCCAAGCTCCCCCCGGCTGGAAAACGAGATGCAGAGCACTGCTTTGGCGTGTGATGCATATGGGATCTGTGGTGCGAGGCCAACCAGCTGGGTTTTGCCGAGAGCAGTGGATTGTAAAATGCTCCCGCAAGGGAAGAAAGCGCAGTGGGGGGACACAGGGTGGCCCTTGACGGATGCCTGGCACGGGGAAGACTGTCTGCTTTCCACTCTGCTCCCCATGTTTCATCTCCCGGCTCCCTCTCTCCTTCCTTGGAAATTGATCCTTTTAGGGGAAGTCGCTCTCGATTGTTCTCCCGAGTTCCTGGTCTCTGTACTGAGCCCACTGCAGGGCCGCCTCTGCCGCTGCTGGAAGTGTCCCTGCAGAGATGGCCACTGCCTCCTCTCTGGGCCGGGATCTCCCTTCTGTTCTGTGCTCCCTGAGCCATCCGGTGACCTGCGTCCCACTGTTCTCTGCAGCCACGCTCCCCTGCGGGGATCGGTCCGTACTCTTCTCCATTCTCTTTGAGCTTTTGCTTCGTCTCCTTTGGACAGGCCACTTGCACACGACGCCAAAATGGGGATGGCTGCCAGAGCTCTTGTCTCTGAGTCGCTTCTCATGTCCTGCCGCCTGCTATTTTGGGCTTATCTCACCCCATTCCTGGTGTTGTGTCCACCTGCCTGCCTCCTCCCAGGAATACCCCTGCAGCTCAGAGATCCCTGAAGACCTTCTGCTTTGCAATGTGCAATTTTTAATTCTTCAGAAGACTCCCAGCTTCATCAGCGCACAGCGACCTTGTGTATTTCTTCTGCCTGATAGAGGTCATTCAGAATGCTGTCCCCACACCGCCTTCTCGGGAATCACCCACTGTCGTTCCAGGGGACCTGGGACGGTCCCATGTGATGCCTCTGGTCAGGATCGAGGAGAAGGGATCAGGTGCAGGGTTCAAACACCTTTTTGGCATAAACATGTGTATTTTTCTTTGCTAGAACCAGCTTCCTTTAGTTGCCTGACCAGAGCATCCTTCAACTCTTGGATTTAGCAAGCTTGGGAAGCTGGCTGTGGAGGTGAAACTGAGAGTCAGGAATTCTAGGAGCTGAGGGAAGCCAGGCCTCCATCACTGGGCAGTGTTTTAATAGTTATCTGCGCTCACAGGGTAACCCCCAGGGAAGAAGGGGCAATGGAGAAAAGGAAAAGTGGAATTGTTACAAAAATGTTAATTGTAGGAGGGACAGTTAGGGAGATGAGTTAACACAGGGTTGGGAGTGACTTGTGTCAAGGTGATTTCAGTTCTGGGCAAGCACCTTCTGATGGTGTCACATGTGATCAGGCGATAGTAATTAGTATCATGTGGGAATCACGTGTCAGTTTCAGGCAAATGATGTTTTTCTTATTTCCTAAATGAAAAGATAGTACCCGATTCCTGTCAAAATGACAAATCCAATCAGGACTTCTATTAATGTTTTTCAGAAAACAGGGTGAAAATAAAACTCCATTTCTTTGGGAAAAAGACAGGCTTGGCCAGTTGCCCATTACAAAAGAGACGTACTGTGCCCATAATAAGTCTCGGTTGTTTTTCTCATGAGCAGCTTAAGAACTTGGCTTGACCAAGAAAAGAGGGAATTTCTGTTCTATTGTCTGACTGAAAATAGACTTCTGTGGTTTTCCTGAACATATAGTGAAAATCTGAAATCACATTTTACTTGGTATCATATTGATGCCAAGTTACGTTCAAAATAATGAGACACAAGGTCACCATGTTCCCCTCTGATCCGTTCACAACAACGCTACATAGATGGCTTTCTCATGGCGCGTCGTGAGTGAGCTGAAATGAATGATCTCTGGTCTGCTTCTCGTTGCCTCTTGTCTTTGAGCCCTGTTCTTCCGTTGTTCGTTTTACCCCTGTGTTTAAATAATCCTCTAAGAGAGGCATGCCGCTCCTGCGAACGCGGTCCCGTCATTAAAGTTAGAATGATGTGACCGTCACATTCTCCTGCTTCTTCCAACGGTGCAAAATTGAACCGTGACATTTGAGAAATAATATTTTCCAGGATTAACTCACACGTTCAATTCCATCTTCCTAAAAATACGAAGAGAGTGATCGTTTTAGTTGCTTCTTGATAAACCTCAAGGCAACTCTTAGGGGAAATCTGTTCATTCTTCCAGCATGGCGTGTGGAGATTCCCCAGTTGGCCATTGGTGGCCCTCTGTGTCTCTAACGTGTGTATGCTTTGGACGGAGGATCTGAAACAACCCACATTATTCAGTAGTGCATTTTGCTTTATTTTGGTTGGCTCTCGCGTGCCCCTTTATGACGAAGAGAAGCACCACAAAATGAATGGCCCATAACCTCCGTAGCGCAAGGCTGAGTCTGAATGACAGCTCCCGCTTAGTAAACCCCCGTGATGTCCGGGACCCAGTGCTGGGGACGGGATGCGTTAACACGAAGGTGGGAGCTGCCGTGGAGACTCAGGATCGTGAGAGCTCAGGTTAAAAGGAAAGGCTGTGGCGAGCAGGCCTGAGCTCCCCCGGGGCCGTGCCACCCTCCTCGGTCAAGTCGGATGCCCAGGTCTTCAGTCCGCTTTCGTTGATTCCTCTTTGTTAACACCAACAGTCATGAAATGCTTGATTGGAGCATCTTTTTAAATGTGTTTGGATAGCTTTTGCGATAGATGGGAACGTTGTGAGAATAGCAAAGGGGGATCCCATACACCCTTTGCCTAGTTCCCCCACATCAGTAATTCACGCGGCCACGCTGTGCTGATCACACTACGGCATTAGCGTGGCTACAACACTATTCACCAAGCTAGAGGTTTATTTAGATTTTCCCCACCGTAGGCAGTTTTCTGTTCCAGGATAGAACTTCGCTTTGGGAAGCAACTCTTTTGGGCAGGAAATGATAGAGAACAAAAACCGTATTGATTCACCCCAGTTCAGCTCAAACTGCTGAACAGCAGCGCCCCTTGGTGATTTAAATACTGAAACAGAGAGGCGATGAGAGCCTGCCATGGTAAGGCAGCATCTCCCATCTTTGGCGTGTAATAAGAGGAACATTATTCAAGACTGTGTTCTAGCTGAAAATAGAATGCACGCGGAGCAAAACAATTATACAGACTTCGAGCGAGAATTCAAAGAGGGGGAGAGGGGCTTCAAAGAGGAACGCGTCCAGAGAACAGGAAGGTAGAGCTAAGGGTTGACCCCCCAGCGGCTGAGAAGCATCTCTGCCTTCCATCTGAAAGGCTGTTTTCCCCCCAGGAGTGGATCTGACCTCGCTGAGACAGATGAAGCTTCAGAGACCACTGACGATGCTGGCAGATGTCAAACACTTCTTATCAGGTGGTGGAAATGTTGATGAGAAGAACGATGAAGGGGTGACTCTGGTAAGTTCATGTGACTGACTCTGAAATACTGCTTAAACAGAGAATCTCAGTTGCCTTCTACTGCATAGAATTAGGTACTATTAACTTGTAAAAATGTCTTTCTTTTCTGATCGTAAAAGAACTATTTATTGTAAAAACCTTGAAAACACCTAAGTACGCAAAGAGGAAAACAGAAATCACGTATGTCACTGCTCAGCGAAAACCAAGGGGTCTAGGTTGATCTGTTTCCTTCAGGCCTTCCTTCCATGTATGTTTAAAAATTGAGAATGATTTGTATGCATTACTTTGTCAGTGTGATATCTGAACTGGGACTTACAGGACGATGTTTTCATTTTAATCTTAAGGAAAACAAGTTATGGGTTACTCTGGTGAATGAATTTCTAAACCCAAGCAAAATCATGTCATTACTTTTTTTATAGCTATCAGGCATGGTTGCAGTAATGTGAAAGCAGTACAATTAAATTTGGATTGATTCTAATATAAGCATAATGTCTAATCATGAAACATTTGGGCTGTTGACCCACAAAATATACTTGAACCGGGCATGCTAGTATTATAGTTAATCGCGGTTGGAACTAAATGTATTGAGGCTCTGGGAAAAAATTGGGAGGAGTTAAGCTTGCAGACGGGAGTATGACACCCAAAGCATGGGTTGGTTGCATAGACGTGTCTGGAACCAGTGATTCAGTTTCTGCCATGGATAAAATAAGGTGTGAGGTTGAATACGGTGATGAGAGAGGTGACTTGTCTAAATGGATAAGAGTGGTGTGAGACCTGATACAATTTTAGATTTAGTAAATGTAGATCAGGCACCTTGAGACCTCTAGATAGAATAATCTTCTTTGATACTGATTTTGGACTTTGGAATATAAATTTCAAAAGGCTATCAAAAAATTAATTTAAAAAATAAAAATAAATTAAAAAAAATCAAAACAAAGCAAAAACCAAAATAAGCAAGTCATAAGTAAAAAGCAAATAATGCCAAGTTACAAGCAAAGAAAACAAAGCATGTTTAGAATTTATTGAAAGATCACACATTCAAATGGAAAGCTATTCTAATTAATCTATCGAGGTATTTATTAACCACCTCCTGTGAACAAAATAATAATGAACAAAGCCACAGAAGTCCTTTTGTTGTGGCCTCACATTTCATTGGGGAAGATACATAATATACAATATAAATGAGCTAAATAGATAACATATTAACAATGATAAATGCAAAGGAGAAAATAATAAAACAAGACAGGGAGGTGCTGGGTGTGTTGTTGGCATTTTGGAGGCACACGAGTAAGGTCTCACTGACAAGGAATTTTGAGGAATGATCTGAGACAGATCTACACACACTGCTGGTGTACATAGGAGCATTCAAGGCTGACCGGTGGTAGGTGCAAAGGCCCTGAGGCAGGGATGAGTGTGTTGTGATCTAGAACGCCTGTGAGGCTAAGCAGAGTAAAGGAATGGAGCAAGACAGCTGGCCCAAATCACACAGGGTCTGTGCGCCTGTGTGAGAACCAGGTAGTTACTCTGAGTGTGATGGGTGCACATTGGAGGGCTCTGAAGAGAGCAAGACATGGTCCTACTTCAGTTCTAAAAGCATCACTAGCTCTGACTGCTGTTAGGATGCGGGAGGGCTGGGGCAGGGCTGATGCTTAGAGTTCAGGTAAGAGGCTCTTCCAGTAACCCAGTGCTTGCTGGTCTGACTCCAGCCAAGCTGCAGAAGCTGAGGGGGTGGGAAGTGGCTAACTTCCATCTGTGTGGAAAGAAGATCCACTGGGACTTCCTGATGGCCAAGTGGTGGGAGAGAAAGGATGACTGCAGAATGACTCCAAGTACTTTTAGCTTGAGCCACTGGAGTGATGGAAGGGGACATTCAGTGAGACAGAAGGTGGAGGATAAAACGAGCTTAGAGCAGGGACAGCTTGGGGATCAGAGAGCTACACTACCTCTGAGCTATCTTCATGGAGGTGTTGGCTTTGTGGTTGGATGCCGGAGTCTGGAATTCAGGAGCTTTTGGACTGCAGGCTCCGTTTGGGGAACACTAGCATATAAACATGACACCAAAAGCCTTGATCTTGGATGAAATCACAGATTTGTTACAGGAGGAGAGAGAACTTGGGACCGAGCCATGGAGCTTAGGAAGAAGAGAAAGCTCCAGAAATGAGGCGGGGGTAGGGGGGAGGAATTCCCAAGGTAGGAGGAAAACCAAAAGAATGAGATGTCGCAGGAGCCAAGGAAAGGAAGTATGACTAGGAGGGGGAGGAAGCGGTGAACTATCAGATACCACGGAGAGGTCACGTGACTGGAGATGGTGAATTGGCCGTCAGACTTAGCAACATGGAGGTCATTGGTCTTCTCAGCAAGGGCACTTTCATTGGAGTGGAGGCTCGAAATCCCGACTGGAGTAGGTAACGGTTCTTTGAACACAGAATGCGCTGATGCCTAGCCTAGAAACCCAATAGATCTTTGTTTCTCTGTTTGGCAGAAGACATTACAGCTTTATATTTCTTTAAAAAAAAAAAAACTCTGCTAAATAAAAATGGCATGCATGTTTCAAATACCACTGAACAGAAGGACCCACCTACTTCAGTAGCGAAGCTGTTGCAAGAATCAATATGGAGCAATAAATTGTGTACTCTGAGCTTTTTATGAGGGAAGTAATAGTGATTGGGAGGCTAGGAAGTTGTCCCTTGAAGATTGCTCGCAGTATTTAGTGAGTGGAGGATTAGATCGTTTCTTACGTCTGAATTGGTTAGTCTATCATGTTAAGGACTGCCACCCCACGCTGGCCTCTGGATTGTACATTTCTGTCTATCATTGGTGGGAACAGTGAGAAGACACTCGTCCACAGATTTCTGTAGCCTGAGTAGGGATGCCCGTTGTGGTTTAAAATTAGGCATCGTTTCCCACACTGTTAAATTGTGCAAAAAAGGTAAAGCTATCAAGAAAAGACTCAATGCTGCTACACTTCTAGTATGTTGCCTTTTCCTCCTCTGTTAGAATCTGCAACAAAATAACCAAACATAATGGAGCTTCTTTGAAAAAGATCTCTTGGTTGACACAGATATTCTTCTTAGAAGAAAACAAAGCCTCCAAAAAGGATACAATTCAAAAAAAAAAAAAAAGTCATTATGAGCATATGGAAATGCGTTCCTGAGTTGGAGGGCATAGATGCTCTTTGAAGATTTGAGTGTAATGACTTTCAGATCCATTATGAAGATGCTGGTTCTTTACTCTTCTGTCACAGAATTTGATATATAACATCTGGCCTTGGGACGTATTTACTTGGTTTGTTGGAAAAGAATTATTCATGAGATGCAAACATCAAACAATTTTATTTTTGTCTCCTTTTGTCTTTTCACTAGTGCTGGTTCATCCCTTACTTCTGGTTGAAGACTTGGCCATTGCCATCAGCTTTCTGGCCATTTTTAGGGAGTAGAGATTTTATGGTTACTTTATACCACAATGCATAGCTTCAGTTGAGAGATTAGAATGCCCGGTCCTATATAACCATGAAAAATCCCAGCTTGCGTGAAATCAGTGTTCACTGATCTTTTTTATGCCATGTTACCCTCTAAACCTTGGATGTAGCCATGGATTCCTTGTCAGAATTGTGTTTTTAATGTAATAAAAAATGGTGCCTAGAATTACAAAGAAAGGAAGCATCATAATCCTAATATTGAAATTAAATTTGCGATGTGTAATGCATGTGCTTCCTTATGAAGGCCCTGAGTAATGATGTGATCATTACGGTGATGTTAGCATAGATTTGAACATGGGGGATATTTGGAGATATGTGCTGGGACAACAGTGTGATAGGAATTTCTTTCTTTCAGTGATAGCATCGTAGGTGTGTGGCCTAGATTCACCATTGAAGAAGTTGCTAAATTTTATTTGGGGTTAGAAAAAATAAAATAAAACTAACCGTTTTTCCTTCTGCCTTTCCAAAGCCCCTGAATCTCTCTGTAGATCCTGCGGGGGCTGATGGGCTCAGGTGTCGAGGACCCTGACCTCTGTGAAATCTTGAATCAGCTGCTGGCGTCCTATTGCATCAGATTAGGGAGTCCGTGGAAAGGAGGGTGGCCATGGTCCTCTGTCCCCACCCCCACTGCCTCCTCTTCTGTGTCACTGAAGTGGAGGGAGAGGGTGGGCGGGGACAGATGGGCAGGAGGAGACAGGATGAGAGCTGGAAGGCTTCGGCTTGACTCTCCTGGACAGGATGTCCTGCTCTCCGGGCAAGAAGCTGACCCTTCCCTTGTGAGGATGTGGGGTTTCTTCAGATACACCACTTCACCCCCTCCCTGGGAATCTCCAGAGGGTTCTTCACACTGGCCGCTGCTCTGGGGAGTCAGGGGTACCCCAGCCTGTCTCTGCTGAGCCCTGCACGCTCCTCAGGCATCCCCCTGACACAGAACTGAAAGCGAACGTGGCCTGTCCTCCCTTTGTCTTTGCCCCTGCGGACTCCTGAGTGCGGGAGACGCCTGTGTGTCCGTGACTCCCCTTCACTGCCCACAAAACCAGAGAGCCAGCCTGTCTCTGGTCCTTTACTTTTTCTAGTCAAGAGTCTTGGCCAAAGTCCCAAAGACATACTGCTTCTGTCAGTGGCCACCAAAGCCAAGGTCTCCCGACTCGATTTAGGAAGGAACCCAGGCCCCACCACCACACAAAGATCTCCCTCTTGTCCAGCCTCCATTTCTCTCTCGTTTGGACCTATCACACCCCCAGGCTAGAGGAAGAGGTCACAGGTCATCCGGGCTGGGGCTCCTGGCTGGCTCTGTCAGCAGAGCGTGCGGTTCTTGATCTTGGGGTTGTGAGTTTGAACCCCACCTTGGGTGCGGGTGTCGAGATAAAACATTAAAAAAAAGTAATTTAGGCAGTTTTTCATCAACTATTTTCAAATGTCCATATATGGTCTCACTTTGAGATATGATATGTATTATCTTCACAGTCAGCCAAAACTATGGTAGGAAAAATCCTCTGATAATATTCTGATAGAAAATGAGAATTGGAGAAAATTTGTAGTTGTTCATTCAAACTCTGGACTAATTCCTGTAGGTGTTTGCATAGCTATTCTTCAGGGTTGATTTTCATTTACTCCTAATGTAATTTTCATCAAAATTGGACGTTAGCCTCCCAGCGGCCTGCCAGCGCTAGAGTGGGAGGGGTTACGGACCTCAAATAAGACCACATTCAATGGGAATATATTTTAAATTTCACACACAGATTTAAAAAAAAGTGAGATTCAGAAATAGAAGACTGAGTAAGTGACTTAACAATGAACCCTCAGTTTCCATGTTACACAATAAAAAGGAGTTAATTCTGGGTGGCGAAAGCCCTTCCAATATCCAAATCGGGGGAGAAAGCACAAGGGGACATGCTAAGATCATTGACTATGACAAAAATTAAAATGAACCATATTGTGCATTAAGTAACGAGCACAATTACGAGGCAGATAATAAACCAGGAATATAATGCTTGGCACAGGTCTTTCAAAGTGTTGATAGTTTTAAAATACTCAGCATTCATAGAAATAAAAAGAAATCTCTCAGTAGAAAAACAAATCGCAGTGAGTCAGTACACAAAAGAAAATACAACTACCCTACAGATATATCAGAAGAGACTCATTTTTTTTTAAAGATTTTATTTATTTATTTGAGAGAGAGAGATCACCAGTAGACAGAGAGGCAGAGAGAGAGGGGGAAGCAGGCTCCCCACTGAGCAGAGAGCCCGATGCAGGACTCAATCCCAGGACCCTGAGATCATGACCTGAGCTGAAGGCAGAGGCTTTAACCCACTGAGCCCCCCAGGTGCCCCAAGAAGAGACCCATTTTTTAGGAATGCAGCACATTGAATTTATTTATACTCATTTTAGAAATTCGTAATAGTGAAGCCCAGAAGGCTAAGAGTCTATGAGGAAGAGTCCCTCCACACACCAGTGGAGGGGTGGGAATTGCCCCAACATTGTGGAACTCAGCATATGTAAATACACTGAAAGAATGTTCGTTATTTTAGGATCACAATTCTATTTCTGGGAATGTGTCAGAAGGACATTATGGACAAATCCAGATTTGTCTCTCCAGTGATTTTTTGTTGTTGTGATTTTGTTGACTTTATTGCTAGTGATTAGCAACTAAGCGATCTTCTATAAAATAAAAAATACCGCAAATGTATAAAAGCCCAGTAACGAGGAATTGGTCAGGGGGGCGGTGATGCAGGACTGTGTGCTGTGCTCTCCTGGAGAAAATCGGAAGGGTGCTGTAGTGAAGAGACGGCACAGTCCTCAGGCTGAGTGCCATCACTTCACGGGGGTGGCTTTTGTTGGTTCATCCTTCTCTTGGTCTGGACCCCAGCCTCGCACACCACCTGCGTGAGGAGGAGGCTGTCTCAGAGATGATCACACTCCTGCGGACTCCGAACTGGGGTCTGAGACTCTTGGGTGCCTTCATATCTGAGCGACGCAGGACCTGGGGATGGTTTTGACCAGTATGAGGAGGCGTCATGCCGTGCTTAACACATGAGGCTGTGCCCCTAAGGGGGGTGGGCTGGGGGAGAGCTGCTGCACGTGTGTAAATGGGGGGCACCTTCCAGACACAAATGTTTTAATACAAGATGAGGATTTTGGGGGAAGGGGTGGTTTACAGGAAGAAAAAAAATGCCATTTTTAGACCAATAAATTACGGGATGCACGCAAGGTTGTTAGGAGCACTGACAAATTGTGGTTGTTAGGAGTGCTACGAATCCTGGTTGTTACCCTGGTGGCCGGGCCGACTCAGGGGTCCATGCCTGTTTGCCTCGTCAGAGCACCCATGCTGGAGAAGGCAGAAGGACGTGGCCTCACCCATAGAGGCTGTGCTCCCCTGGGTCGGTTGCCTAAATTAGCTCATCCCCAACTTTTGCCTCTGCAATACCAGGACGATGGTCATTGCATCATGCGTTGTACAGACTGGAAGAAATAATTGATAACTTTTATGGGCAGCATTTGGGCAACCACTCTGAAACCCTGTCCTGCACTGTAACTGGATAGATGATTTCCAGCCTGCCATGATTTTCCTGGACTGTCCTTTTGCAATCGTCCTTCTGAGAAGCTGCTGCTAATCGTTTACAAAACAGCAGCTGCCCCTGTGTTTCTCCTAAGACCCCATAAAATAGCAGGAGAGGAGCATTCTAAGATGCAATAGGGATAGACACTTCCTCATTTTGGCACCTGACAAAGATCAGGACAAGGGAGGGGGATAACTTGCATTTCAGAAGATGGACATTTTAATGTCTATTAAATAGACAAGGTCTATAAAATGGACATTTGACTTATTGATGAGAACGATCCCCTGGGGGGGTCTGGAGGCTTGCTTATGGATTCAGAATTTGGTTGCCGGTAGAATCAAGGTAAAGCCTCTAAGCTCTTACTATTTTACTATGATGAATTTTTAAAACTCTGTTATCCCTTGTAAGGAAGTGGAAATACTCAAAGTCAGGGGTTTTCGCCTTCATTTTGAGATTGCCTCGGATTAAATTTGCCTGCTTTCAGAGATGTCACTGGGAGCTCATGCTTTGGATAGCTTTTCTCCCAAGTGAGCCAAGACTTTCCTTCTGGTCTTTTCCTTGAGAGCAGTGCCTGACATGGTAGGCTGGGAGCTGGGCTGAGTTTGAAATGGGAATTTTTTGCCCCGTGGAAAGCAAATCCTCTCATTAAGGAGTTCATCCTTAATGACAAGTGAACTTGATTTCGTTAGTCTCAGGGGCTAATCACAAATGGACAGTGAAAACCTTCTCAGATCCCGATGTTAGTGCTCACAGTTCAGAGTAACCTTTGAATGAACTGATGACTCAAGTAATGTAGAATAAATTGAGCAACAGGTCTAAGATTGGTTTTCCAGGAGAACAGTATATAAAATTATACTTCTCTAAGATACTTGTGGCTATTTTGTTCTTGGGACTATTTGCTAGAATAATGAATGAGGTAAATTCTACATCTAACCAATAGGGGAAGATTGATGTGAAATTTAATCTCTTAATTTTTATACCTTAAATTGGTTAAATATATTTGTTTTTTTGATGCAATTAAGTATGAGAAATAAACATATAAGTCCATGCTGTACATGAAAGAGCATAATTAAGTCCAGAGGTAGAAAAACAAGTGTTTTTGCTGGATTTTATTCATATATATATATATGTACATGTATTTAATAAGCCCTTTGACTGTATTGTAATTTTATCATTGTAATAAAAACAGACAGAAAGCTACAAAATTCCATGCTACAAGACCAAGAAGAAATCATTGGTTTTACTGCTTTTATATTGTTTTTCTTTTTCCTTCCATATAGTTTCGTATTATTGTGTTCATGGAATCGAGCACGTAGTTACTTAAGCACCTGATTTAAATTGGGCATTACGACAGTTTACTTACAGATCAAGGCTGCTGTGTTGGAAACAGGAATTACACCACCTGCAAAGCCTGAATCATTCTCTAAACCCTGATCTCCTAGTTGTAGCCCCTGAGTCCTCATTCCTAAGCTTCAGTTTGCATTCCTAGACTACACTGGGAGCATGGTCAAATGAGAGCTATATAATCATTTTAAGGTCTGTCGGGATTAGCCTGTCCTTCCTGTTCCTAAGCACCAAGATGATCCCATTTCTTGTTGTCATATATGTCCTAAAATCTCGTCCAGTCGCACCAAGTACAGGGCTAGGATTTCAGTGCCACTCACTACATGTTTGACTTTTGGGCAAGAAGAGGTAAAGCCTTCAATTATTGCATTTTGTATTTAGAAGTACTCAGATTATGGTAGAAAGGACACTAAAGAGGGAAATGGGAATTGCATGAACAATTGCACATTGTCAGGGTCAGAAGGGAAATAATAATTAAGCCATAAGCCTTTGTTCGAAGAAGGATGCTGTCTATTTACATCAAATAAATAAAACTGTATGTATGTTCTTTTTTAAAAGGTATTTTAGATTTGATATTTTATTAGCTCTCTTTAAAGCACCGAATACATTGTTTTGATGTCACTGCTTTTTTAAAAAGTTATGTAACAAAATATTTTTTCACTGCAGTTACATATGGCGTGTGCGAGTGGCTATAAGGAGGTGGTGTCTCTTCTCCTGGAACATGGCGGTGACCTGAATGTCGCAGATAATCAGTACTGGACCCCGCTCCATTTGGCAGCAAAGTATGGCCAGGTAAACTGAGCTCCTAAATTATTTAAAAAAAGTCATTCTATAATTAATGCATCATTTAAATTTTTAAATTGTGTACTAGTCGGGATGGAATTGGCATCCCATGTGCAAACAAATATTTTTATGGTTGAAGGAAAACATCGTCTTTTAGAAGGCTACATAAAACCTACCGCCCTTGGACCCAAAAAAAAAAAAAAAAAAAAAAAAACCTACCGCCCTTGGGATTCTGCATATTGTAGTCAGACTTGTTGGAGAAATAAGACAAAATCAAAACCACTTTTCACAGAATGGAATTATTTTCTTAACATTACATAGTCCTTATAATAGTTCATATTTTCATGAATTGTTAATAATTCTGTTTGTTCTCTATAGTTAGTAGAAGTAAAGCAGAATTCCATTTTATGTTTTAGTTTTTCATGATAAATTATATTTCATCTTAAGGAATGAAGAATGAATAGCAGATTTTTTGTCTCTGAATTGATTTTTGGTCATAGCTAATAAAACTTGAGTTACAGTCGCACAAATTACTTTCTCACCAGGTGCCATGATATCATCAGGAAGGAGCAAAATAACTTTTAAATGATTTCATGTGGATGAATGTGACTGCAGAGTTCATAATAACTAATTTTGAAATCTATTTATACAATACACAATATTTTGAGTTTGAGAAAGCCCGAGTAGTTCTGTTTTGGAAGAGAATTCATTGTTGCATAAATATGGAGATTTAGGTTAAACTTGTTTCTCAAACATTGGTCTAAGGTAACAGTGTCTTAGGTATTAACTGGTATGCAAAATATCCATTGTAAAATGGATGCAGATCGTAAAATCTGAGTACTGTTGAAATAATGGATACCATTTGCATTTCACACATTTTAGAAAAAGCACATTGCCTAGGGAAATCTTTCAAAATAATAAAGACAGAAAGAAAATAAAGACATTATTTGCTTTGACAGCATTTCCTTTATGAAAAGTTTCATTCATTAACAAATATTTCTAACAGGCTCTGTATTAAGTACCCCAAACCGTGTGTTTAGCAAATGAATGTTTGAGTAAGTGGATGGGTCAAGCGGAGACTGCAGATAGCTGAAGTTATCAGTCCCAGGGTTTGGAGGTCCCAGGTCCCCCAGCAGATCACAGGAGTATTGGGGGATCGATAATCCCAGTACACCACAAACACATCAATGCTGAATTTCTAGCACCATAGAACCCTGGAGATGCTGAATGTTAGGTTTTGTCTTTAGTAAAAATGTAGAAGCAAACACAGAAGCACTTTTGGCTTCCTCAAATGCAACCTGTTGGCCCATAGAGAAGAAATGATAATCATTGAATGATCAGAACTTGCTCATTATGGTCAGGGCTCCCTCTGGAAGGAGCTAAATCTGCAAGTGAGTGAGAGCTTGGCAAAATGTGACAGAATGCTACTTACTACAGCTCAATCAATTAAGGCTTTCATTTTACCCATTTTTTTCCATTTTCCTGATTGGACTTTTGGAATTCATTTTGGTTCATTTCAAAGAACCAAATTGTTTCCCTTAAACCACTTTCATAAGCTGATGAGGGAATAGGACTAGATTTAACAAGTTTTTTTTTTTTAAAGATTTTATTTATTTGACAGCGAGAAACACAGTGAGAGAGGGAACAGAAGCAGAGGGAATGGTAGCGGGAGAAGCAGGCTTCCCATGGAGCAGGGAGCCTGATGCGGGGCTTGATCCCAGGACCCTGGGATCTGACCTGGGCCGAAGGCAGACGCTTAACGACTGAGCCACCCAGGCGCCCCTACAAGTTTTTTTAAAGACATGTCTTGGTGGGGGGTGGCACTTGGATGGTACAGTTGGTTAAGCGTCTGCCTTCGGCTCAGGTCATGATCCAGGGTCCTGGGATCGAGTCCCACATCAGGCTCCTGCTCAGCAGGGAGCCTGCTTCTCCCCCTGTCTCCCACTCGTGCTCACTCTCTGTCCAATATATAAATAAAGTCTTTATAAAAAGCCAGACATGCCTTGGACTAAATACGTCATGATTGCTGTCATTAGACATTTAAATAATTTTTATCAGAAGCCAGTGTGTGATTTTTGTTTGATTCGGTTGCAGGTCAAATGAAATATTTGGTAGGAGTTGGTGTATTTTATTTGTTACTGCATTTTTGGGTTCTATGATTTCCATTTGGTTTGTATTGTATCTTCTATGTCTTTGATGGAATTTCCTATTTTTTCATTTGCTTCAAGAAGATTTGTAGTTGCTTGTTGAAGCACTCTTGTGAGACCTGCTTTACCCTCATCATCAGACGATTCTGGCACGATTCATCTTGTTGTTGTCATTGATCATCTTTTCTCATTCAGGTTGTGATTTCCTGATCTTGGTATGACAAGTGGTTTTTCGTTGCAGTTTTGGGCACTTCAGCTATTTGGTTTGGAGATTCTCGGTCCTGTATAAATCTTCTGTTTCTGCCTATTTACGTTTGATATGCGGGGCCTGGTCTTCTCCAGCGTGTTGTGGTTCCAGGAACAGTTCAATTTTCAGACCCTTTGAGGTGTCATTTTGGTCCACTTGGTCCATCTGGTGCGCCTGGGGTCCTCACTGCCTCTTCAAGTGTCCCCAAAGGGGTGGGAAAAAAGGTTTTCCCAAGCCAGACTACCCCGTGTCTCAGGGTGAGGTAGGGGGATCTCCACAGGGAAAAAAGACTTTCAGGGCTGGGGGCCCACTGAGGTACACTCCCTCTTGCAGGGGCCCCCCTTCCCAGCTGCTCTTGTTGCCTCTCATCAGGGAGGGGAGTCTCAGCTCAGTGGAAGAAGAACGCTTGCCCCGGCACTTTGTGGTAGTGGATCGTGGTGCTAGACTCACCTGGTGTTGTCAGAGGGATATAGTTGGAATGTGGGAGGGATGCCTTGACCCAAGCTGTCTTCTGTCCCTATGATGGGCTGGGAACCCCCAGGTCTGGGCTAGCTTTTGACTGGGCGAGTTTCTTCCTGGTCCCTGCTTCCTCCCTTCTGCAGGTCCTGAGCTAGTTTACCTTCCACCTTCCCTCTTCGGAGTTCTTCTTGGGTTTAAATGTAATTAGCAGCGAGGATCGGAAAAACCGGTCTAGGCTGGAATGTTTTAAAACAACTGGTCTGTTTCAGAAGAATTACTGACTTCCGACAGCCTCCTGAAGCTTAATAGAGAGGGATGAAAGGAAGTTAATTTATGATTAATTTCCCATGAAACCCGTCTGCGAGCAGAGGAGAAACAAAGATGCTTTATACAACTTCCATTGTAACGCGTCTACTGGGATCTTTGATTCTGCACCTTGAACATGTCTCGATGTGACCGATTCTTCCTGACTCATATTTTGAGAGAACATCTAGACTTTTCTGTCCCACTTCTTGGAAGCTGTACTATTAAGGCAGTAAGAGTGAGGGGCTTTCAGAAATGACACCCCTCAGGCAATCCGATGGAGCTCCCGATCCTTTAGTTGGGATCATTTAGCTCCTAATCCTTTAGATCCAGTAGTTGCCTGCCATGTCAGAGGCCAAGAGTTCTGCGTGAAAATAAG